>VZTT01067106.1:19390-56793 GCA_013400855.1 Buphagus erythrorhynchus
ATTGTCTCTCCGGGCGACATGGATGGAGAAAGCACAACAGTCAGCAAAGGGCAAATCCCAGGAGCAGGAAAGTAATCGACAGCTGAAACCAAGGGCCAGGGAAACCTGAGTGGAGGAGGAATTCAGACAAAGTAAGGGTGATCATCTGAAAAGAATATGTTGAGTTTGAGTCTTCCTTGGACTGAGGATGACTAATAATAGTTCAATAAGCTGCTGTGGTGTGAAAGTTAGAGTAATTAGGGGAGATTCAGACTTGGCATTAGGAAGCATTTCTTTATGAGAAGGTGTTCAGAGGCTGGAACAGGCTCTCTGGAGAGGTGGTTGGTGCTCCAGGCCTGTCAGTGTTTAAAAATGGTATGGAAAATGCCTTTAACAACAGGCTTTAACTTCTGGTCGGCCCTGAGGTGGTTGGGCATTTGGACTGATGATCCTTGTAGGTGCCTCCCAACAGGAATCTTCTGTTCTAACTCCAAATTAAGGTGTGGACATTCAACCAGCATGCAGTTGCTTACATGGACTGGAAATTGAAAATAACCTGTGTTCACCTAGAGGGATTACTTCATTTTTCTAGCACGTCTTTCACGAGCTCTGATTTTTATTTTAGTCCATGGTTTTCAAATAACGAGCAGTGTTATTGTAGCACTTAAGGCCCGTCTTATGACTGGACCAGGCATACACACACGTGTATCTACACAGACAAAGCAGCATGGCTGTCTCTATCAGCTGCTGGGTCTCTGCTTTGTTTTGGAGAGTGCCTTAACCCTTTTTCCCCCGGGGATGCTACTCGCTATCTTGGGGAAGGAGTGGGAATCAAAAGGGGAAGAGCGACCCATGCCATGTCCCGTCCGCGCCTTCCCCGTGTGGCCGAGCCCAGTGCCTGTGCGCGCCGTGCCCCGCCCCCAGCCCGGGCCCGGCAGTGCTCAGTTCCGGCAGTGCTCAGTTCCTGCCGCTGGCGCGTGAGGGACGGGCGCGTGCGGATGGGGCTGCGCGCGGGCGGGCGGGCGGCCGTTGGTCCTGAGGGGAGCGCGAGGCGCGGCCGTTGGCGCTGAGGGGGGGCGCGCGGGGCGGCCGTTGGTCCTGAGGGGAGCGCGAGGCGCGGCCCTAGGCGCTGAGGAGGCGCGGGAAGCGGAGGAGAAGGGTGAGGGTGAAGGTGAAGGTGAAGTGGCAGGGGCGGAGGCGGCCCTCGCGGACCGGGCGCGTTCTCCTGCACAGCGGCAGAGGAGTGGAGCGTAACAGACAGAAGGTAGGCTCCGTGAAGCGGTGGGCAGCGTAACGGGGAGGAGGATGGGAGCCGGGCGCAGGCCGCGTGGGGCCGGGGCCCGCATGAGGGAGGGAGAGAGGAAGGGAAAATGGCGGCCGCCACGTGCGGCGGAGGGGGGCCGGGAAGCAGAGATCCATGACTCCATGGGAGCTGCCGCGTGTGGCTGACTCCCTTCCTAGGCATGGAAGAGCAGGGCCTTGCTAATTGGCATAACTTTTACCCTCTTATGGGTATGAGTCGTTGACTGTGGCAAGTAACAAACCGAGTCTGCTGTGGGGTTAGCCGTCTCCCCCTTTTTTGGGTGTTTTTTTTTTGTTTGGGTTTTTGGTTTTTTTTTTTTTTTTTTGTTTTGTTTTTTTTTTGGTTTGGTTTGGTTTTTTTTGGGGGTGTTTTTTGTTTTTTTTTTTCTTCTTTTTTTGGGTTTTTTTGTTGATTGGTTTTTCAGGTTTCTCCCTTTTTTTTCCCTTCCAGTAAGTTATCACAGCCCAGTTTTTAAACTTACTTATTCTTTTTTAATTTCACAGGAGCGCAGAAGCTGGAAATGTGGCGACGTAGTTGTTGAAAGATCCTCTTCCCAAAAAGTATGTGTGTGGCTGTGCCTAATTAGCTCTTCAGAGGAGGGATTTGGGGCAGGAATAATACTGATTTGATAATTTATGTTTAGCGATTACTCTGCTGTGCCTTGTCCTTTGAAATCAAGGTATCGGCTTGGTGTTTTATTTTAAAGCATGCTTCATTTTTACGTGTTTTCGGAACAGAAGAGTATAATCAGATGCATTAATGTGGTTAGGAGGAATTGAGTTTAGATGTAGAGACATTAGAAAACATAATCCACATTTCTTAGCATAAAAATCACATTGCCAGTACTTTGCCTGCCCAGCTAGAAGGATTTGAATGCACAGATTTCTCAGGGGTATCCTGGACAAGGGGAATGTCTTCTTCGGTAAGCATGTGAGTACTGAGAGAAATCTGCAGCTGCAGGAGCCGCAGAGATTGGAAGTTAATACCAACAGCTTCATTTCAGAGCAGCTTTGCAACTCCTGGGAGAGCATCCTACTGTTTAACGATGATTGCTGTCTTGTTTGTGTTTCCAGTAGCAATATTAAACTGCCTCAAACTTGTTTTTACAGGGGAAAAACCCTCTTGAAAGAAGATGGGGCTAAATTCCACGTGTGAATTCTAGGAGTAGCTGGGACTAAATCTGTTAGTTTCTGCTTAGGGAAGGGTGGGTGTGTTTAATCGTCTGAAATTGATGCCTTCTGGGAGCAGTAATATTTCTGGTTGTCAAGCAGAACTAACAAAACCTAATTTTAGGCTAGGTCTTAACCTCGATTTTTAAATAATGTTAAAATTTGGAGCTTTCATGAGAGCTGCAGTCCCTCTAATCTTGATGAAGAGGAGCTGGAACCCAGCTTACTGTGCCTAAAATTAGCCCTGACTGCTTCTATACAGACAAATACAGTTAGGATCTTGTGATGTGCTGCTCCTCTCTTTGGGCTGTCACTAAGCATTAAGCAATTACATAAATGGTTTTGGTAGTTGAGTGGATGTACTGCACCTTTGGGAATGGCTCCTCTGTGAGGTTGTTGCAATGAGTGTACCTGTGCTGCAAAGCTGCAGGTAAGTTTTGGAAGTCTGGAAAATGGATGTGGAAACTACAGCTGTAATTTTGGGGTCTGTGTGAATGTAAAACATTCGAATGTATGAATAAGTCAATAAAGAGACATGACTGGCTGCAAGTGTGGTTTCTTTCCTGAAAAACTGCTGGTAACTAAGACTAGACCTATTTGTCAGGATTACTTACACGTGCCAAGTCTGCCTGTTGTGGGGACACATCTTTTGGGCAGAAGCTGTGGTTTCAGGTGGCTGATGCATTGTCTGGGAACTACTCCAGAAGTGGTACAGCTTGAATCAGAGGTAAGTGCTGTAGGGCAGAAATGACAGCTTAAAATAGAGTTGATTGCTGCAGTTGCTGAGGGATCCATATTTAAGAAAACTGATGGACATCTAGCAGACAGTGAGTCACTGCATACTTAAAAAAGATATTTTACTTAAAAGTAAATGTACAATCTCAATGAATACCGGCTGTGCTGGCACAATCTCTTAAGGAATACCTTTCAGATAATAAATTCTTTTTTGCAAGTAGTTAGAAACTGAAAAGTTTAGAGGGCAAGGGAGGGTTTGAAAGGGTTGGGAAACAAAATCTGTGAAGCCAGAACTGAGATGATTAGCATGTGGTGTGGTTGCTGCTGAGTGTTGGGCAGCTGAGGTCGGGATTCCTGCTTGAAGTGAATGAAACAGACCTGTGGTCTCTAATTACAGCGTGGACTAGATCTGAGGAAATGACTTCCGCTGGTTATGTTTGGTGAGGAGATTAGGGAGCTGGCATAGGAAACTTAAATTTTTTTTTAAGCACATACTTCTGCCCAAGCGGAAGTAGAGTAGAATGTGTTTTCTTGTGTGGCACTGTAACAAGTGATAGCACACCTGTTAAACTCTGGTGTGTGCTTACTCTCCTCGTTTAACAGCGCTATGGTATGGCTTACTGCTCTGCATTCCAAGGTGGTGGCTGCTAAGCCTGGTAGCCAGCAATCAGGAGTGTGTACTGTGTTCCCTTTTCTCCAAAAACGTTGGACCTCTGTAGTAGCCTCAGCACTTCTAGACATTACCACATCAATTCTAAAAGGGCAGTTACTTGCCTGTCTTAGATGGGCAAATGCCAGGCAGACTGCAGACTGGCCCTTTAATTTTAGGAAGTTGTTTAGGGTTGAGATAAGATACACATGCAGGAGGCTTTGTGTGTCAGTTGCAGTGATGTTTCTGTTTTGTGTATTCTCTGGCAAATAACCGAAAACTTGCGTAGTTCAGGAGAGCTGCATCTAACTATAAATATTCTTGGTGCTGGGGGACCTAGAGAGATTACATTTCTTTAGGGTGGCCATCTCATCTGGTAACAAGTTCCAAGTGTTTTCATGGTTTGTCCCACCATTAACACAGTTATTAAACAGCCTTAAAAGTGTAGGATGAACTCAGAATAACCTAACTGGTCCGAGTTAAAGCACTGGGAATGAGACAGACTTTTCTCTCAGAGAAAATAGCCTTAAGTTTATGTGCGTTGAGGAAGATGCTTTCAAGGGCCCCCTTTCTCAGGTAAACCTAGTTGAGGTTTACCCAGCTGACGTATTAATTAACATACAGAAATTGTAGTCAGTGTGGCAGTTTTTATTGTATACGTGTACACCATCAGGCTCACTGAACAAAAATGAGAAATGCATAAGATGGATACAATTTCATTTTCTGTTAGAAACTGAAAAGCATGCTCAGCATGGAAACAGTAGTGCAACATTTTCAAATCTAACAAATCCTTCTATTAAAAGAGCAAAAATAACAAAATACTGTACTATATCTAAATGTTTACTATACTTAGTATGCAGGCTTAGCTCCCCCTCCCCCTGAAGTATCCTGTTTCTGTGGTGCAGCTATTAAAATTTCCCCTGTATACAACACATATATTGCACTATGTAGCCTACTTCACCACAACTCTCACTGGGTCCTGTACAGCAAAGCTTGGATGTTACATGCAGATACATTTTGACTGACTGACTTCCCCTGTAATTAAGGGCTGTGTGGAAGTAAAAACGTAATGGTTTCAAAGTTCACTAGCGCAGTGTTTTTGCATTGGTCTGACAGTAGGTGGTCACAGTACAGTGATTTATGGTGGTTTAAAGTATTTCACACTATTTCAAATAGTGTGGAATTACAGAAAACTAAAATATATTAAAGCACCTCATGTACTAGTTTAGCACCAGTTAAAATAATTAGTCCTGACCCTTGAATACTTAAATTTGAGGTCGGACATAGTAAGGGCCAAATGTTCAATCTCATGGGCTTCTGCAATATCGTTGCCATTTCGTATGCAAGTGAGTTGTCTTGGATATTTATTATAACACCAGAGAGAGACACAACCATACAAAAACAAATGATTTCCCATTTAGAGCATGAATGCAAGCACCCCACATTTTCACAAAACACCACACAACACAGTCATAGCCACTTTGGGGAATAGGAAACAGGGAAACACTCACTGGTAGTCACAGTTTGCACAATCACTATGTGGTGACACTCATCTGCCACACTTGTCACACTGGAGTGTTTCATGGCCCACAGCTTTCAGTTGTGTTTTTATGAGCATGGTTGTTAATGTGATCGGTACAGCACACTTGGACTCAGCATGGCCTTTGACAGGGACTGTAGTGCTGAGCTGTCCTGGCTTGCTCTGCACTGAGTCACTTCCCAGGTGATTGCCAGAATGATGCCTTTCAGTGTTGCACTAGGGTGTGATTACCTCCTGTGTTCTAGGTTCAGTGTGGTGGTCCTTTCTCAAAGGACACTAAGTTGGTTATCAGTGCATTTTTATAATAAGTTGTTAGAGATTTCACAGCATGGGAACAGTATTTGGAAAAGGAACTAAACGAAATCAAGATGTGTCAATGCTTTAGAAGTCACTGAAAACTAAGCTTTCCTGTGAGATTAGTCTGAACCAGTGTTGCAACTAAGCAGGAGAGAGTTGTCTAAATATTACTTTATAGAAAACATAGTTGAAGACTTGATAGACCTTTTCAGACAAATTTTGGCTCAACGATTCCATACGTTGTATGTATAACTTGGTCTGGTAGGATTGACCGAGGTTCTTTGCACTACTTGAGGAAAGCCCAGCAATGAAAGGATAGGGATGTTTGTTAGTCTGACACTACTGACAGCTAGTGGTAAACAGAAAAAGTGAGTCTCTCCAAAATGCTATATATACTCAAAACTGCAAATTTCAGAGATACGACACATGCTACTTACCACATAAAGTAAGTGGTTGCTCTTGCAGCTCTGCAGGATGTTTGTGGGGAAACTGTCAGTGTACTGCCTGTTCTACTTGGGAATGTACTTTAGGAACACTAACCTGTGAGGGCATTTAGCAACTAGCTGGGGATGTGGTCATTGACCATTATTTTCCTTCCTGCATTTAGTACAATACTCAGAATTACTTAGCAGGAATCAGGCTACTAATGGTCTCATAAGCTACTGAAACAGAAGTCATATTTAGGGGACCGAGTGTAAAATCATAGGAATAATAGACTAAATAAACTAGAGTGAGATTAGTTGAGATCTGTAATTAGTTAGAGAACCTTGGAGCATAAACAGCTTGGAGCTCGATCTTGTGGGCAGTGAGTCTCAGCGAAGTCTCTGGCTGTCCTGCTCCAGTATTATTACTCTAGCTGGCTGTTTTCCCTTTAGATACATGGTAACTTTTTCATGCAATATTTAAACTTCTGGAACAGGGAGGACAGTAATCCCTAACTGGAAAGGTTGTGTATACACAGCTTGGATTTAATAAAAACAAAAACACAGGATTCAGGAAAAATGTCTGTTTCCACCCACTGTGGGCCCCCACTGTGCACTGCATGTGCTGTTCAAGTTGTCCTGCCTCAAAGTTTGGTTTTCATTATGGACATTCATAGTTTGGTCACACTTTTAATCCAGGGTACAAAAGATGATACTTTTGTGTAGACACCTGGGGAATCTTTGACCCCACAGCCGTAGCCCCAGGAGGTCACACCGTACACGACCCAGCTTTCCCCTGGGCGCTCACACATCAGTGGTCCACCGCTGTCTCCTTGACAGCTGTCAACACGTTTCTGTTCCTGCACGTTGCCAGCACACAGCATTCTTCCTGTGAATCTCCTTTGGTAGCGCTCTTCACACACCCTCTTGGGAAGTAAGGGGATGGCAGCCTGTTGTAAAGTTCTTGAATAAGCCCTTCCTAAAAAGGAGATCCAAATGACTGTCTCGTTACAGTGATCAGTCTTGGAAACATAGATGCGATTTAATCCACTTTTTGCTCTCACGTGTTCACACTGCTTTGTCATTATATAAAATTAGTGGAAGCAAGACTACTGAAAAAATCTCTGCATGAAGTATGATACTAAAATACTGTAGATATTGTAAATGTAAAATGTAGATGCTTTTTTTTAAAAAGTAGCTTTTCTGCGTGTGTTCTCTCGATCTTTCCAGATGGAAAGATCTGGAGTTTGGTTTATTCTGAGCATTTTGTGTCTTCTACAGAAGAACATACACTTTAATACCTCTATGTAGAAGCAATTTTTGGAGTCCTGAGCAGCTGAGAGTAAAGCAGTAGAAATACTTGGTTTCTATGTCACCAGTTCAAATCTAGTGTAGCTCAGTCTGAACAGGTGCTGCATCTTCTGGTGGCTTCCAAGTGGAGCATTCAAATAGCTCTTTCTACTTTTTTTCCATAGCTTGCACCTCTTACAGTTGGAAGCATGGGAAATAAAAGGCAGTGTTGGTTTTGCCTTTTTTTAAGTAAAATCTTAAAACTTGTGAAGTAATTGTGATTCATATAGTAAGTGTGAAATGTCAGCTGATGTACTGCAATGATGTCATTTCTTACCATAAATTGAAGACAATTACTGCAGTGGTTAATGTTTCCTGAAATAGATGTCCTAAGTTAACAGTATTGCAGGACTTTCAGTGAATTATGTAAAAAGACTAGACAGAGCTAGGCAATGAATTAACAATTGTTTTTAGCAAAAAGCCAACCCTACATGTCTGTCTTGTTTATTGTAGTACAGTGACCCCGACATCTGTGCACACAGATTAGTGCATGTAAAGAGGAGGGGCAGATACTTGGCCATGCCTTGCCAGTTTGAGTGAGTCACTGGAACAAAGGCTCAAGTGTGGTTGCTGTCTTGCACTGTATTAGGCACCACAGAAACAAAAGTGAAACATGGTTATTAATTTGTGAAACATTTAAAGGACAAAGACCTTTGAAGAGGATGAATCTTATACTGACTGAAAAAAACAAGTAGAAGCCTGAAGTGCAGATTGCATTGAGGTTCTTGTAAATTTTGGCAAGATATTCTGTTATTTAAATCAAAGCTGGTTGAAAATGTCGGTGGTAACAAGGAACACTAAAATGTTATTTGAAATTCTATTATGTGCATATTTTCTGTCCATTTTTCTATTGAAGTATTTGTAATTTAAATAACCTTTCTAAAATTAAAATATTCATGGTCCCTGCCTTTGAAACCTTAAATGTGTTAGAGCTGTTAGTTATGTACTGAGGCAAGGGGTGATAAGTGATAAGCTGCTGTGCGGGGTGTGCCTGGCAACAAATAACCTTTTTATTCCTGATTGTCAGTCCTAATGAGGCCACTTTACTGACAGGTCTGTGATTTAGAGTGACATGGTTAATCACTGCTTTCCAAATACAAACTATATTCAGTAAACAAAATATTGTCACTCCTGATTAAGGATCAGGAGAAAAAATATTCCCCTGTGTTAAAAAAGAGTAAAATGCTTCCATTTCAGCATTTTCTTATTTCAGTTACTTGAGTTTTTTTTAAAGCAGCCTGAGATAACCAGATTGGTTCACAGAAATGATTTTACCTGTGTCACCCCATCCAGTGATGAAACAATTGGGAGCAGTTTTCTGTGGTCGCTCCCTCCTCAGTGGCAGGCAGGCAGGCAGGACGTGGGTGCTGAACCTTGCGCACTGTTCCTCGGGCCCCTGCAGCCTCACCAAGGCAATGTCGTAGTCGCTGCTGTCAGGCCTGTACTCCTTGTGCACCACGATCTCCTGGACTGCGATTTCCTCCTCGTACTCCTCCAGCACCAGCGTGTGATAGTCTCCAACCCGCACGACATAGTTGCGAGTGTTGTTGCCGTACCTGAGATGGAGGTGAAAACAAATAGGGCTGGCTCAGGCAAAGTCACATCCTGAGCGTGCAGACAGAATTCACTGCTTCCTTTATTGTTCACATAACTAATGTTACCAAAAGATTTTTTTTTAAATAACAGAAACTCTTTCTCAGATGTCCTAAAGAATATAAAAACCTTCTTCTTAGGTTTCAGGTTATACCATGTCCTTTTTGAACATTTTCACAGGCAGTTTTCTTATGGCCATTTGCCATGACCGGCACTTCAAATGTACAAGGTGTGCATTATGAATTTATTTAGTAAGGGTAACACAAACTGCCAGTAATTGCAATGACAGCCTGAGAACTGACATCGTGATGCTCCAAATAATTACTGGAATGAAAACAGTGTTCAGGCCTGCTTTGTAGGTTGCTTGAGGAACTTTAGATGCTTAGGTAACTTGATAAAAACTTCTTACATCAGCTGAGGTTATAGTAAGGATGACCAAGCATTTGTGCATCACAAGCACCTATTGTCAAACTGACAGAATGCCTGTACATCTTAGGCTTGTTTTGCATCTGATATAATCCCAGTTTCTTTCACATCGTGGATTAAATGGTAAATATGTTAGAGATGACTATTGTGGCTGAAATAACAATTTTCTGTGCATGCCTTTGAAGATTTTTGTATTACAGGACACATAACCCTTCCCCGGCAAAATGCAAACAAGAGTACTGTTTGGTACGTGTATTTATTTTAAAATATGGCTAAGCTAACAGAAATATTTTTCCTTTTATTTCTCCCTTTCCTTAATAGCCTTCAACACGAAATTTCTAATATGCTTGCAGAAAATACTACCCACAGTGTCCCAGCACCTTTTAACCTATGCCTGTTCTTTTTATACCATCCAGCAATGTTCTGGTCTCCATAGCTTGCTAAAGCCTGCTTGAGGAGCAGCAGACAAAGCAGGAACATTACAGTTTTCTGCACAATATATAGATGTACCACTGAATATTTCTTCTAGTTGTGAGTTGCATTCCTGATTTCCTGTAAAGCTTTCTAGTTCTAATCCTTCAGGTCTTCTATGAGCAAAATTTCACTTCTAGGCTTTATGGAGAGAGAGCTGCAGGCAGTGAACAAACATCCCTTCATCCAAAGGTGATCTTCTGTATAGGATACATGATGGGGGTTTACCTATGCCTCTTTTTTCTAATTATCCAGTTATTTTTTTAAATTTATAGGTCTTCGAATTTCCCTAAAGCTGTCAGAATAATTCAATACAAGGGTGAGTTATAAAACAAAAAATAGCTTCAAGCATTTTATCTTAAATTATGTATCTGTGAAAGTATAGAAACCAGTAATTCCACTGTAGTACTGGTGAACAATTCTAACCATCATGCATAAAATTATGCTTAATTTTTATCCCTAGTACAGATGAGCCCACTTTGGTTACTTAAGCAGTGTTCCAATTTCCAGAATATGGGAAATGGTATACTGGCCTTTCTCTTGTCCATCTGCGGAAAATATGTGAAGAAGGCACTTGATCTATAGATAGCTCTTGGAAACCTATCCCTGAAAATCACTCTGAGATCATTTGGAAGTTCAGCCCAGCCTGTCCAAAGCCAGCTTAGAGCTAAAGGCTTCCCTCATTTACAGTGAACAGCAATGCATCCATAGGCTGTTGGAGCTGCATGCTTCAGTCTAATTGCAGTTTAAATATCACTTCTGGGACAAAACAATACTTTGGTCCCTGAGACCATGGGTAACAGTTTCTGTGACTGCCCCTTGAGTGGCTGCACCAATCTGGAAGTACCACAGTGTACTTTGCTCCAGCCATGCTGCTGCCCCATCCTGTGGGTGCTCAGCAGAGTATCCAAAATTGGCACTCTTTGGCTCCACAGTCAGTTTTCAAGCCTGTAATCAAAGGCTTTCTCAAGACCCTCAGGCAGCATCCTTGGTAATCACTACAGAGATAATGAACAGGGAAATAGGAAGCCGTTGTCTATGAATTTGATGAAAGCAACTAAAGAGCTTCCATAGTTCTGCAGAAACACCTGGGATGACAGCTGAAATAGCAGGAAATTTTACTATGACTACTTCAGCTTGAAATATTACCAAGGAAAGTCCTTTGTGATTTCAGGAAATGTAAAGATGTGCATCTGGTGCTCAGCAAAGGTAATACACTCTGCATTTGAGTAAAAGTGTATCTGACTCTTATTTTAATTACTAGCATGCAAAAGGCTCAAAATCAAAATTTGAAACATTTGCAGCTCACTTGAGCAAATTCCAGCAAATACCCTCAGAGCTGTAGTGCTCTTCTATGCTTTTTTCCCAGCCCATTCCAATAAAATAATCACTAATCACAAGATTAGCTTCCTTATTGTGCAAGTTGATGCATTTATACTTGAGTAACCTCATCAGCAGTGAAGTCCTGCGTTTAGTCACTGCTCTGATACAGTAAAAATGTCTATCACTGCTAAGATCTGTTGTTACCAAATTTTATCTGAAATATTACAGTCCCTATGTTTGGTGTCTGCTCAGTTGTCTTCACTATAACCTAAAAGCCATAAGCTGTGTTTTTGTTGGAACAGAAAGTTAAAATGTCAGAAGCGTTGTCTATATTTTTTCATGAATATGCTGAAGTTGTGAATATAAATCACAAGGATGATAACACCCAAATAATTTCAATGCATTAGGGTGTTTTGTTTGTTTGAGGCAAAGGAGGTTGCTCTTGGAACAGTTTTCCATGGGCTTGAACTGTAATGGTTTTGCATATGGCCAGAACAACAGAACAGTGTAAAACACGGTGCATTATTGAAGAGAGACCCACCTTTTAAAGCAGTGTGCAGCAGTGAGGACCCAGCAGCTGCTGATGAGAGTAGCACCACACAGGAGTCTCCCGTCACCGTGAGAGGATTTCAGCCGCAGTGCCACCTGCCACGGCCAGCCACCCCTGCAGGAGTGACACACGGTGCTCAGGCTGCAGCAGTGGGGAACTCAGGTAGCTGCTCAGGGACCTGCAATGTGCTTCCTGTTGCCTTTATTTGACTGACACAGCTTACTTAAAAAATACGCTGTTTATTAAGGGTGATGAGTATTTTATATCCTGGCAATATTCAGAATTCCATTTAACAATGGTCCACATTACAGAGAATTTGGGCATCCAGCACTCTTAAGTGCTTCCTCCCACAGCCAGCTATTTGAATTTTCTCTGCTCAGGTTGCATTCATTGGGCCAAAAATACATTCTGTGGGTTCCTTGCCAAATACCGTCCAAGTCAACAAACCAGAAATTTCCTGTCAACTGGAGAGGGGAAAGGGGAATTTCTTGAAAAGCTGAACCCAGCATCCATCCGTGTCTTCGTGAGAAAGGAAGCTGGCAAAACGAGGTTTAAAGCAACTGTAGAAGTCTCAAGTATAGAGGAGCACCTTTTTTCAGCCTGTGATTATCTGTTTTTTATAGTAGATCTGGCCATATTTGCATACCTATGAATACAGGATGGATTCTTTTTTGCTGGTTTAATAGATTAGGAGTCAGAGAAGGGATAGGGAGAGAGATGCACCTGTAAGCAACAGCAGCATCTAATAGTAAGCAACCAGTAGTCTGAGTGTTAGTTCTGAGTACTGTCACCTTGAATGGGTGTGCTGGACAACAAGAGCTTCCAGGGTTCATCTAGTCCAGCATTTCAGTTATCAGTGCCAAATTTTTTAAAGTAAGGTGGAGGAATTTACTTCCCATAAAGAATAAAACAATTTATTGTTTTACAACAACTGGTACATATGTAAGTATCCAGTTCTTTTCAAACTTTCTCAAGGTCTTTGTCTTAATGACTTCTTGTGACATTGAGTTCTTTTCTGATACATACATTTGCTCCCTTTCTTGATTTTGAAGCATTTCTGCATGCACTGTTGGATTTTTCTCACCTTTTTGCTTCATCTGACTTCCTTGTACTGATTTATGATGAGACCAGCTTCCTTGCTCTGACTGAATTGTGCAATACATTATTTGTCACCGTTGCATTTCAGCAAGTGTCCTTGGAACACATATTCTGAGACAAGAATTCTGTCTCTTCCTGTGCAATGCATTATCTGTTATCTCATTTGTCTGTTTACTAAGGTAAGTCATCCCACTTTATCTGGCTGTGTTAAAATATTTTTCTGGGCTCCCTCTTGTTACTGTTCTTTGAAGCTTCCCCACTTGGGCAGTGTCTTTGAAATGGATTGATCAGTGCTGTACATGTACTTTAAAATAGGTTGCACAGTGACATGTAATGATGCTGTTAGTGTATTTTTTTACAATGCCTTTTGTAAGATTGTGTGAATATACGTTTTTTGTCTTTAGTAACAGCTGTTGAAAAAGTAAAGTCAGTGCCTCCCAGTTTTTTAGCTGTGTCATCATCAAGGCTTATTTTGTGAAGGAAAGTAAGGTTTTAGGCTGTGAATCATACCCAGGCCTTTTTTTTTTTTTTTTCTTTTTTTTTTTTTTTTTTTTTTTATGGGGCATTTAAAACCTTGTACTACATTCATAGCTCTGTTTTTATAGCTCACATCCTGATATCAGGATATCCTCTGATAAAAGTAAAATAGCGATTTTGTAAGTTAAAAATTTAACCCATTCAAGGACCTTATCCACAAGCATCTACAGAGTTTCAACTAATTCTGCAAGTTCTTACAATTAATACTTTTTAATTTCCTGCCAAATTTGCTTTGGGTATATTTCTACTTCTATATCATGACAAGTCAAAAGAAAAACAACAAGCTCACAATAAAATTGTAAATTTGGCAAACCACTTATGGCAAATACATGTTTTAGAAGCTTTATATTCAAAATTATTTGTCTTTACCAGTTATTTACCGTAAAGAATTTTTCCCACCAATTATCCGCTTTTGTCGACGATGGAGTAACCTCAGCCCACAAACAGAAGCAAGAGAATCTAAACCAGAAAGGGAGATGTAGAGAGCATTAAACTCAACATGAGGAGTAGCCAATATTCAATGAGAGTTAACTTGAAAAAAATCTAAAAGTTCAAGTTATTCTGTGTTTCATGGTAGTTTTTAACAGGCAAATTTTGATTGGGGAAAATATACTTAGAAATTCTTTATAGCTGAAATCTTTTGACTGGGGAAAATACACTGAATTCTTTGAAGACTTAGAAATCCTTTGTAGCTGAGTTCTTTTGACTGTGGTCAGAGTAATTTACACATTTGCTTCTCACATGTAGGATTTTACAGGGCTCTTCCTTACTTCCTGCAAGTGGAAGCAGACCGTGCCAACCACACAGGTCCCAATCCTTATGTGAGGATAACCTATACCTTGGAACGCTGACAGGAGCTGTTTAAGTTTTTGCATCATGTCCCTCAAGCAGCGTAATGAACATGGCTGCTGTGAGCCATGGCGACAGATACCCTGTATCAATTGAGTAGTCTTGGTGCTTCCTTCGTGCAGCTGCAAAGAATAAGCTCACACAGTGTAAGCAGAGAGGATTCCCACTCCTTCTGTTCTATAACTGTTTTTGATAAAACTGTTTCCTCCATGAGGTGGAATTGTTAAGTCTCTCTCTTCCTACCATGACAGTTGCTCACCTGGACCTGTTGGTCTGCCCCTCACGACAGTGCCTCACCTTTATTGCTGTTCCCAGGGACTTTCTTGCTGAGGTGGTCACAGATGACCCCGGCATCCTCACTGTGCCGGCAGTTGTGCGTCCCAATGTCCTGCTTAATGCAGTCTGCCAAGGATCTCTCATGTCCTGTACACTTCACATTATCCACGTGTATTGGGCCTTTTCCCTCACCAAAGTAGGCCATTGTCCTTGCTCTAGCTGGACCTCTAAAAACAGAGCATATTTTATTATTATTAAACATTTTGAGGCATTATTCTACATTTTACTCAAATTTCCAAGTGAGTAATCAAAGACATTGAGGTTCTGTTTCCAAACTCTGTCACTGTTTCACTTGATAACAGCCACCTGCTCACCACCTCTCCTATTCTGGTATGCAGAAAAAATAAACTGTGACAAAATTGCTACATTTCATTAATATTTAAAAACTGCTTCAGTATATCTGGTTTGAAGGCAATGTGCAAAGTATTTTACATTGTATCAGCATTACATTATGCCATAAAACAAAATAAGTGAAAGCTGCTTTTTCATAATCTCTTTAATCCTCATATAGAGTCAGCATCTGTGAAAGCTAAAAATAATTTGTTCAGGTCTGATTCCCTCAGAAAGATGGGCCAGTTAAATACAGTATACTTGGGGTGCAGTAGGAGCTATGATGTACAGACCTATCAGTTGTTAGTAGTTATTAAAATATTTTGTTATCATGTCATTTTTTATGGGGCATCCCATATTTGAGGTCTGAAAATGTCATGTGACTGGAGACCGGTTCAGTGCCTGCACCCCCCTGTTCTTGGGAGGAACCCAGTACTTGGTGCTTGTATAGCATTTAAGCATCTCATTTGGCAACTCCTGTGAGAGATTATTACTGTTAATTAGTTAAGGTAATCTTCTTAATTTTTAAATAGATGTTTAGATGTTTTGCTATATATGGTTTAAGAGTCAGAAAGACTTATGAGTAAGAGACCACCCACCTGGCTATACAGAGAAGTGGGGCTGGAAGCCACAGACACCTCTAAGTGTGCCTGAACTACAAGTTTACCTATTGGTTAAGAGCAATCTACTGACATTTTACTAAGGTAAGGATATATGGAATTCCAGGTAACTAAAATACAGGTTTCCATTTTAAAGGATATTTTGTAATTGTATATTGTAAAGTACTGCTTCTATGCATACAGAACTGTGACTGCAGATGTGATGAAATGCTGGAGCAGAGAAAGAGAATTTGATTGAAAATGCATTAGGCAAGAAAGTATTTCTCTTCCTTTACAGCTCTTTTTGTACCTCTTTAATACCTGCAGTGTTGGGGAAGGTAGGTGAGAATGGCATGAAGGGTTTACATCCCTTCTTGAGCTAGATTTGGTCTGTTGGGGAGGAATCCTGATTTGTCAAACCATTTTCAAAGCTTTGTCACAGTAGAAGTGTGGCTGGCTCAAACTGAAGTAGCTCTCAGTTGCCACATCCATATAACTGAAACATGAAAGTAACACAAGAGCTTCCTCCCTTCTGAAACTTGCGTTGTTTGGGTGGATTTTTTTACTATGTACTGAAGGGTAGGTGGGAAGGATTTCCAAGTAGGGAACATTGGTTAGAATGCAGAAATTGTAAAAAGCTAGGAAAGAGAAGCTCATGAAACAATTGGTGAGAGATGATACCACAAGGTCAACTGTCCTTACACGCTTTCAGTTTCCATGGTTAGGAGGTATTTGCCAAATAATCCAAAGCCTTAACAGCCTTTGGAACCAGTATAGGAGAATCTCTGCCTAATGAGTTTACTATGATTTGACTTGTCGGTCCCAAATAGTGTGACTCTTGCTCCAAATGTTTTTCTTTTGTGAGGGATACTCTGGTTACAGATAACCACAAAAAAATAAGTCCAACTCTCTGATACCTGTGGGTAGCTCATGTATTCGTGTTTGCTGTTACAACACAATGACACAGTACAGGCATTGTAAATTCTTACCTGGTTTTGGTATCTCTGTCAAATAACAACGTTTCTGCTTTAGGGCATTGTTCTAAAGTTCCTCAGGATATTGAAAACTACTTTGTTGAGAAGCACCACAGTATTCTTATCCTTCCCCAGAGAAGTATTTATTGCAGTTTAGTACAGAATTGTCTCTCCAGAATCTTATCAGTTACTTAATAAGGGGACTACTTCCTTCTTCCTACATTTGCATGAAAGCAATCTACCTCTTACTGTGCATCAGTAATCTCTCTGTTTGCTGATAATGGGAATGAAAGCTGTTCAGACCCAACCAACCAACCAACAGCACCACAGAAACCCCAAACCAACCCCCACTGAAGAACATCTGTCAGGAAATGTAAAAAAATCACAGTGTTCTCGGGCAAGGAGTGCAGCTTAATAGAGAAAATTATTTCATATAATTGGGAGATCTCTGAAGGTACAAATGTTAGATCTATGTGTTTGTTACATGCTGGAATGTGCTCTTACATCTGGCTTTAGTGCACAACAAACACGTGTCCCTTAATTGCTGCTTTTCAAGCCAGATATTCATGCACTGATGGCCCTCAGAGAAACAGTCTTTTTGCCTGCTCAGATTTGTCCCTGGAGAGATATGGCTTCAGGTCTTCTCCTCTCAGTTCTGTCACACCAAGGACCATGCACAATAACAATGCTGAGCTTTTCAGGTGCAGTATTATCATTATTCATGATATTGTTAATGAGGCAATCCAGTGGATTAGGATAGATGGACACCTATACTAGAATTTATAAGTTAGGTAACTTGTAAGAGTGATATCTTGACTTGTAAGTCAAGTTTTGCCATTTTGAAGCCATAGTGTAGTACTACTTTTAAACAAGCTTTTACTGAATTAATACCAGGCAGTTTTTTAAAGGCACATATTGTGTCTTCAGACATAATGTGATGCTATTTGGTTGGACAAACTTCACATTGTTAGATACAACGAACAGTTAATGTGATTTATATCTCTTCAGCTCAAATTTCTTTATAGATACATTTGGAGAAGACATTTCACTAATTTCCTGTTGTATTTCACTAGTATTCTGGATATTTTTCAAGTCTTATTAGTACTGCTATTTATATATCTGCCCTATAGTTGTTGTATTTTTCCTGCTCTTGGGTATCCAGAAGAAAAATGTTAATGAGTGATCTAAGCCTGATTAAGTGATTTCTTTCAAAAGTGACACATACATTGCAGTGGTTTTAATTAGAGGGTGGGTTTGTTCTCCCAGGTCTATTCCTGTATTAAATGAAGCTTATTCAAATTACTGTCATGCAGACTGGAGCCATAATCCCTTGTGTAACAGTTGCATCAGATCTTCAAGCTACATCAAATCTAGCCAGATCAGTAAATGAAGGTAAAAACTCCATTAAATTAGGAATTCAGTAGCTGGTGTGCCTGCATCTCAATCTGCAGTCATCATATCCAGACCTTGTGACAGTGGACACTGACCTGGTTTTGAAACTAATACAACAACTACAATTTTGTATTTCATTAATAGATTAATAATTTGGAATGTTTAACTTCTAACAAAAAATATTTAATAACTTGCATTAACTTGCATTTCTGTTGCCAGTTAAACTGACACACTTTTGAATACTAACATTCCCATTCCCAGTTATGCTACTTAGCCTTACTACTTTTCATGCAAGTAGCAGGAATACATTTTTTTAAAAGAACGCCAAACTGACAAGTTTTAAAAGACATACATTATCTTATTAGACACGTTTTGGGTATTTGGTTGCAGAAACATAAGATTTTTAGATACAGAAAACATAACTTGAGAAACAGCTTAATGGGTTTTCTTACTTGTAGCCAAGCTGTCGGCAGACTACAGCTGCATCCTTATCAGACCATCCATCATCACAAATTGTGCCCCACTGGCCATTGATAAAAATCTCCACACGTCCTTCCTTCTTATTCTCACCATCCATCAGCCTGATGGGAGGACCTGGGAATAAATTACTGCTGTCAGCTCACAGCAACAGAAGCAAGAACTGGTACTTTTAGTTATTTTCATTATATTCAGTACAACAAATATTTACATTCAACGAGCCTAATATCAGTGGTTAAAGTAGTCATATTCTTCCTGGCTGGCAAAAGGAAGCCATTTGTACAAATTACAAGAGAAATACCAAATACTACTGTGCTTTACTCTTCAGAGTTCAGCTGATGCCTTCATTCCATGCAAATATGTGACAGTTCAGAAACTAACCACAATTTACAAAAAGGTAGAAAACACGTGTGATACCTTTGATACAACACCCATACAACCTGGACAGGTTTTCCTTACAGAAACTTTAGGTTTTACTTTAAGAAGCTATAAGAATTTAACTCAGTCCATATATATGCCAATCCATAAACCCATTCTCAAACTGGTTGCTGCTGCTCCTCCTAACCACTGTCTCAGCAAAAATAGTGCAGCACTGTGTTGAACTTCAGCTATTCCTTATCACTATGCACATTGTTCTGCAGCATGTTATTCCAGATTATTTTTCGAGCAATTTAAATTGATTGTTTATTCAGGTACATTCAAAATATGAAATTTCCCTTATGTGGATTAGTCAGACTTAGTTGATCATGGCTTCTGCAATGCTTGGCCTGTAGTTAAGTTTTGACTCATTAGGCAAAGTACATACTTTATTCTTTCTTACTCTAAAATTCTCCTATAGCCTGCAAGCAATGCAAACACCCTTAAAACAGTTATGAATTCCCCTGTGGCCTGTTTATAATGTTCAAGGCAGAATCACCTTCTAAATCTTTTTGTATGGCATACTTTATAATCTTTAATATACTCATGAGGGTTGCTTTTTAGAATAATGGAAAAGACTCTTCCTCATTCTTCTGACCTATTCCTAATCTTTTCTAAATATGTGAGGATGAGGAATTTCTTAATTGCACTCTTAAAGCAGTATTTTGATATTTGATAATTTGATTTGATTTTTAATTCAGATTTGATATTTGCTTCTGCAAATTCTGCATTTGATATTTAATTCAGATTAGTTTAGGGTATGAATAACCTTTGTACACCAAATACTAATCTGGTCAGTGCTAGTTAAATCTGGCCTAAGTCAAAATGAATAGGGAAATATTTGAAAATAACATCCAAGTCTGTCTGCTTCTGATGTAATTTAAAACATATTGTTTGTGTTGGAGTTCATACTGTCTGGACAATTGCATGAATTCATTTCACCAACATTCTCTTTACCTACACTGTCATGATCTTACTAATGATCATGAACTAATGTCATTATTGTAGTGTATCCTATCTCCTTTTTAGTGAGCCTTAATATCTGTGTTTCCTTAAGTCTATCATCTACTAATTTCTCTTTTTTTTTTCCACTGAATTTATCCTTATGGGAAAAAATGCTTTTTCAAATGCTGAGAATTAAATGGTAACAACTCTTTGTCCACTTTCCAGTCAGAAATCTCCTAGGAAATTTCAGATAAACTGTCTTATTTTCTTGTTGAACTGACATATTCTGGAAGAATACAACTTAGGTGAGAATTATACTTCTATTAACCAGATAGAGGCATGGAATACTAATAATACTTTATTGTTATCTCATCTTCTTGTGGTTTAGAAAGCATATATATATTTATGAGCACAAAATTAATATTGCATTCTGGTAGGGGGGATGTGAGAATGTTACCATATGGATGTATTTAACTGAACCAGACTCTTTCAGCAGAGATATTTTATAGGAATTTGAGAAAAGCAGCACAGATGGTTTGCATCTGTAAAGACAGCAGTCATGGTTTGAATTCCTGTTATTTTTGGTTTGAGAAAATTCTTTCTAACAAATAGGATTTGATATATGTACTGCAACATAAAACATTCATTGGATGGTGAGAGGACTATATAGAATAAGCCTGTAAGGAGGGAGAGACTCAAAAATTACATGTGGAAGTGCTGAATGTTGTTATAACAAGTAGCAACATTGTGCAGTAAATCCATGTTATAGTTTGTGGGATAAACCTTCAGTCTGTGATTTCTAGGAAACAGGCATATAATACCAATTTCAAGTTCAACTGAAATATTCTTGGGTAAGCTAAATGGGCTTGGCAGCAATTTTCTAAAAGGCTACATACTGACAAGCTATACACGTCATGTAGCACATTGTAAAAACGAAACATTTTCAGAACTGCTGTGCAACCCATTGTTCCCCTGTAGTTTCTACTGAGCATATCTCATAGCCAGAATTATGGTTTAATTATCTTCATGTGGATTTAGGAATCTTTGGAATTTATTTATTTATATTTGGTTCTACAATTTCACTGTGTAGCTGGTATTTTTCTATCATTTTTATCAGTCTTTTAATTCTCTTTCATACACGTTTGTAGGCTTTTGACACTGGAACTGACTCTTTTATCTGGGTGTGGAGTATCATTCTGTCATGGTCAGCAAGTGGGGCCCATTCACCCAGACACAATATAAATGATAGGCAATACTAAGACAGAAATAATTTCATGCTTCTCACCCTTCCTTCTTGCTATCTCTGAACTTCCCATCTTATTCATATCCCTTGTTTTGGATTGTCTGAATGCAAAGCCATAGGAGGATATAATACTGATTTGTATTCCTCAGTGCTCAGATATGTCTCCAGCGTTTGATACCAAGCACTACTTGGAGGTTGAGAAGTAAAATCAGGTACCCCATCAGGGAATGCTGAATAGGTCCAAAATCTGGTGGAGACTGAGGGAATGGCATCTCTGGAATGTGACTTTGTTACCTTGCAAATCTGGGTTGAACTTTAATGTTCTGGATGCTTATGTTCTAAACAAAATTTGATTACTTGCTGTGATCTTCAGGAGAAAAGTAAGGTTTTTTCCCTTCCTGTTCTTTCCTTGCACCCATCTGACAAATACTAGGATATTGAGAATCCTTAAGTATCCATACTTTTATTGGATCTGTATCCACAGCAATAGTCATACTGTGCCTTTAGCAAAGAGCTTCCTTACCAAGTGAGCGCTTGTGGCTGTCGTTTTCTGGGTGGCAGATGAGTCTGACATCCTCCTCATGGCTGCAGTCGTGCTTCCCCCACTCCCTCCGGGAGCACTGCAGAAGGTTTGTCTCCTTCCCGGAGCAGATCACGTCATCCAGCCAGATGGGCCCGGAGCTTGCCTCTGAGTAGCTCTCTTTTTCCATACCTGCACTTTTCCCATACCTGCACAACACACAGGTACGTTTTGGCCCACAGTGATCCGAGGACACATGATGCTTAAGCATGAGAAAGGAAAGGGATATTCCTGAGGAAATAGAGGTTCCTCAAGTATTCTCAGTAAGCAGGTTCAGTTAGCATCAAATTCAATGGGAGCACCATATGCTGCCTCTTCAGTAATGTTTTATTTTTTTAAGGAATTACTGTTACATTAATACAAACGTAAGAATGTAATACCTTTAATTAAGGCTGCTCTTCAACCAAGCATATGGCTGGCTCTATGACTCTGAGGCTTTAAGCATTTTCTTAGTATTCTATATACATTTAAATGTCACAATCTGAGACAAAATCCTTTTTTGAATGTCAGCTGTTACAGTTTGAAAGCAAGACAACAATCACCTACTGAAAGTGTATCTTTGTAGCCACAGGTCAGTAGGAAAAGTAGGGAAGAGTGAATGCATGAAATGAATGGGATTTTTCTAAAATGCTTTTCAATACATAACTGTTCCAGGGCCAGGCTTTGGGGTTTTCTGAGGTAGTGCAGAAGGACTTACACCTTGAAAATGTCTGTCATTAATAATGACTGTACAACAAGCAAAGATTTAGAAGAATCAAAAAAGAGAAATGGAAGGAACTCAGAGAATACAGGCTGCTAAATCACATTTGTTGAAGGTTCTTCTACCTAAACTAAGGCCTAAATACCTCTGTGAGACTGAGGGAAACAGGCTTTAATATATTTTAACTTGGTAGTTTCTTTGAAGCACTCAGCCAATATTAAAAAGCAGATTCTTAAAATAAGGTCTGTAGGGTTCACGTAATTGTTTGTCATCATGGTCAAGTCACAGAGTCAGATATCCAAAATCAAGTAATCTTACTTAAATCCCAGCTGCCAGCAAACAACCTGCGTGTTCAGCTCCGTCCAGCCATCGTCACAGACCGTGCCCCACTGCCCTGTGTGATAGACCTGCAGGCGGCCCTCGTGACTGCCCTTCCCCCCTGTGAGCCGCAGTGCACCATCTGTGCAGGTAACAAGGGAAAACAGAAACAAGGATCAGTGTTCCTTCAATCTCATTCTTGTTCTCAAGCACAATCAGTAACATTGCCTTTACTGCATCTGATCCAACTTTTGTGCCTCTGCAAACTTTAAAAATTCTCTCTCCAGAACTCTGTGTGAGCTCTGCCTTTGTCCTGTTTTTTTCTGTGTGATGATTGATGATTGAAGTACCTGTGAGAGGTGTGCAGGAAACTCCAGCGTCTTCTTTGTGGCCACAGTTGTGTTCTCGCCAGGAGCTTTTTGGGCACTGTTCTATGGAGAGTTCATTTCCCGTGCACCGCACCTCATCCAGCAGCACGGGCCCAGAGCCTTCTCCAAAGTAAGCCTGGCTCCACGCCTTGGCAACACCCCTGTGGAAATGCAAGGAACACCCAGTCAGGAGGAAGCAAGCTGGAGATTTTCCTTTGCTGTGTCTTTGACTTTTAACTTTCCTAGAAGAGATTACAGATGGACAGCTTGGGTATGAGGATTCTAATTTTAATATTCATTTTATCTCTATATATAGTAAAAAGAATCCAATATACATTTCTAAAGTGACTTTCACCTGTTGTCCTCAAAGCACATTAATCAAATACTCAGATGAGGCAGATAAATGTGATTGTTTCCCATTTAATCATGTGAAAATCACAACGAAGAGATCTTAAGTGACTTGACAAGTGTCGTATCATCCATCAGCAATAGAAATAAGAATAGGAAGCAGACCGATGACTACCCTTGTATGGGGTATATTCTCTGTCAGCAGAAAGGATTTTGAGCACAGGAAGATATGCTGATGGAAAACACTCCATTGTTTTAGAATTACAGAAATTATGCAGTGTTTAATCCTTATCATCAGGATTTTTCCAATTCTATTTAAAATACTGTGTCTTTCATATATAAATATTTGCCATGGTTTGGTTTCTTTCCACTCAATGTTTTTTCTGTTCCTATATTCACTCTAGTTTGAAATGGCAAGATTGAAACGTCTACATTTTGGGCTGTAAGGTTTTACCTAAATAAAGCATGTTTAAATTAACTGGAAAAGCATCTTGTTTTTCCAGTGTATCTGATAAAAATGCTGGCAAAAATGTACAGAAAATATTAAGGAAAATATCCTTATTGATTAAGCAACTGGCTGAAATCAAAGAGATAGTGATGGATTGCTCTGAATGCTTTTACAATTTATACCAGTTATATACAACATATTCCAGTAAGAGTCTCTGGAGTTAGGCAGAGACAACACATCCCATCATTATAACCAGGGGAATTTGTCACACAAAAATTATTTAGGAAACCAAATAATAAAATAAGTTGTCATTATTTTCCACCTATTAATGGTAGATTCATATTCTGGAGTTTTATAGGAGTGCTACAGAAAAGTTGAAGGTGTGTGGGAAGCTACTTACTGAGAAGCTTAACTTTTACAGTTGCTGGAATGTTTCCAGGTGGATTAACAGTATGCAAAGTTAAATTATTTTTAGTACTTCAGAACTGGTCTACTGCCACTGTTGGTAAGATTTAATTTCATATTAATTAGCATGTTTGTTGTAACATCTTGCTTGCTTGAGAAGTTCTGTAAATTCTCTAGACATATTTCAAAAAGACTTAGCAGGTTTAGTACCATCTTAATACAATTTATTTACTCAGAAAAACGAATCAAATTAGAAGCATCATAGAACTGCAGTTTCGATAATTAAATATAAGTAATAAAAGTTTTAATGTCATCAGTAAGGAGGCAGGCTAAGAGCATTAAACTTGTCATTAGTGTACAGAAATGCAAAGCAGAGCTTAGTAACTCCCCAAACCTATTAACAGCAGCCCAGTTCAAAAGCAGGAAAAGCCTGCAAGAAGATAGACTTTACATTAGGTATTCCCAATTGAAAATGTGCAGGAATATAGAAATACAACATAAAATAAGCTGGGGGAAAAAAAAACTCTGCTGTCAGAGAAGCATGTTAATTCCTATGTTGGCTCAGCAGGAGCTGTACAATATTTTTAATTAGTCCACAGTTCTCATCCTTCTGAGCAAATTTGGGTGGCACGGGCGGCCCAAGGCCTCTGTTACAAAACAAGTACGCTCTGGGGACCACCCATTAATGCCACAGAACTTTCTATCTTCAATACCATTTCTTTCAATTCATCATAGTCCCAGCAGGCTTGAACAGGTGAGTTCTGTTCAGTCTCCTCTGCATTTACCTGCTTTAAGTTCTCATCCAGTCTGTCTCAGACATAATCCCCTTCTCCTGCATGGGATACAGCCCAGCATCTTCTCTGCTTCTTGCTCCTAGTTCTTTCCCTCTTCAACCCCACTGGCCTTCATCCCAATTGTCCTCATCTCCTTTCTCTCTGGTCCAGCAGTTTTCCTCTTAGTCTCCCACCTCTGCAACATTTTTCTGCAAATACCAATACTTATCTTCTGTGGGGTATCAAAATCCCCCCTGGCTGTTAAGAAAGTGAAGCAAGAAAATCTTGTTCTGCTGCTGTAGCTGTATTTCAGACCATGCTTGGTTCAGACAGAATCACTGACAAGCTTAACTGTCAAAACTTCAAACAGATCTCTAGTTCAGTATATGCAAACTGACAGTCTTCAGAGACTCGTGATTTAAACGGATCTAGGGAGATTCTCACAGGCATGCCAAGAAACATATCCTTCCTGACAAAGCAGAGCTCTTGTGCCAAAGCCAGGAGGCTGTCAGACTCCACAGTAAAATGGATCATAAGGATTTGAACAGTCAAAAAATTTCTTTTCTTCACCTACAGGTTTTGATTGAAACTTTACAGGAATTGTAGTGAGTTTTCACTACAAAGTCAACATTTCTTCTGAGACATTCTTTATCTGTCCAGTCAAACAGACAAAATTGGCCCTATCATATGACACTGAAAACTGGTTCCAGGGAATCGAAAGTAATGTCACTGTACCTGAATCTTCTATAAATAAACTTAGTTACTGCTCCAAACTGTCAGTAAGATTTTAAAGGAGCATTTTTTTGACAATTACGCTTCTCTTAGCTTCAGCTGTGTGTCTGATAACTCTCCTGCTTTGCTGCTGGAATAAAGAACATGTAGAAAAACAAACCCAAGGCCAAGCTGCCGACAGACAACTTCAGCATCTGCATCATCCCACTGGTCATCACAGATTGTGCCCCACTGGCCACCATGGTAGACTTCCACTCTTCCTTCGTGGGCATTGCTCCCGCCAGCCAGCCGGATCGGAGTGAAGACAGGGCCTGGGGACAAACACAGGATATAGAACAGGTCATTCACATCCTAAAAGATCATTCTGATTGGAAAGAAAGAGGAAGATGGCTTAATGGTTTCTCTGACATCTCTCAAGAACCACATCTTCTTTTTTCTACTTAGATGGAAAGTAAAGTGAGTTCCCTTATGCTCCACTCTCACTAGCTGAAAAATCTTACACATACAAGTAACCATATTGATCTTGAATTACCTAAGTGTCAGAGCATTCACAGATACTTAGTGCTGTAAGGCCAAATGCTGAATCAGTCAGTAGAGCTACCTTTCTACAAGTAAGAACAAAATCAAGTAAAATCTGAAGTAAGGGGCAAAACTTATGTCACAGACACAGAAATAGAAATTCATCCTTGGGTTTTGTCATTCCATTAGAAAATACAGTCAGAGCAGTGAAATCTCTTTGACTGTGGAATCTCACTTGAATTGTGCAATTATTGTTCCCTTCTTGCTTCCAGTCTTTTAAAATCAGTAGCTCTTTTCTGGTGTACCAAGAAACTCTCTTGAAAGCATCACTGCTGAATAAATCTATAATAATGGAAACAGTTTAAAGCCATATAAAACCCCATAATTGCTGTAATGTGAACAAGGTTATTAAAGTTTCACCATATCTAACACCTGAATTATTTAAATTTGAGTAATTTTTGTCTGATTTTCCAACCAATTAATGTTACTATTTGATATAATTCTTGATTATAAAAAAACCTGAAAACAACAATACTAAGGGAGTATCTCCAATTTCATATTAGTGTGTCACTGATATGAAATATAGGGAGGATGTGTGTGTGCAAATATTTTAAAAAGCTAGTTGCAACAGAACCAGCAAAATGTAAAAACGTGTAGTTTTCAGCTTCTTTACACAAAATTCTCTTGCTTTTGTTCTTTAATTTGTCTCCTAGCTTGAAAAGATTCTCTCTTCCCTGTACTAAATAGTTTTCTAAGACTAAAATGTTATTTTAAAAGCCATTTATCAAAATATTGCTCATTATTAATAAAGCTTTAGGACAAAAAAGCACCCACCTTCTTTGGATAAAAACACAAGTAGAAGAAGAAACACAGCACAGAACTGGCTGCAGCCACGCATTTTGCTTTCAGCTGAATAGATCAGCACTGCCAGCCCAGCCCTCCTCAAGGCAGCCCTAACTTAAACCTGATGGCATGCCTGCCTGTTTAGTTAGCATGTTGATTAAAATTATATCAAATACCTTAAAAACATTAATGATACTTGTTTTCCTAATAATACAATTTTGAACAAAAAAAAAAAAGTGGGGAAACAATCCTCATTTTATAGCCAGAGATTCTTGCTACTTTACTCTTTCTCACAACCTACATCTGAAAGAAACAATTTGTTGTTTATTATGGAAAGGTAAAAATTGTTAAGCTAGGTGCTGCTTGTGGTGTTTGAAGCAGCTAATGATGCTATGATTCAATCTGTATAATCTGTTCCAAGAAATCTTAACACTTTTTCTAATCTAATAACTAGTAATGATTACAACTTCTGCTTAAATATAATAAGGACTTGAGAAAACCATATGCTTTTTTTTTACCCAGGGAGGAGCTACATGTAACAGCAGCTGCCATTTTTTGAGGACATGTCCCATCTTGCCAGGTGTCTTTTTCACATAACAGTATATTTTCTTCATCACCACGACAACGCACTTCACTCCAGAAAACAGGAATAAGGCCTAATCCAGAAAAGGGTATGTGTTTTGCTGTACCTTTTTCCCTGTGAAAATAATCAGGACAGGGTATCAGAGTGGGAGGAAGGGAAGTGGAAACATTTTCTCATATGTAACTCTAGGAGTAGAAGAGAAAGGGCTTTCTTTAGTAGTGTAAATTCATCACATTTTCATACAGTTCAGCATTGTCTTCTGCACAAAGAAAAGTAACAGATGTGACCCAGTTCTCACCATTTTGTTGGGGGATATTTTAGTACAATGGACTGTGTTGCTGCAGAGCCAGCTACATTCCTGCTCTCCCAGTTGTTAACTACAAAAATTAACACAGAGTCCACAGTCCATAGGTGAATCTACAGTACCAGCCCACTGCAGTTACAGTTCCAGGAGGGGTAATGCCACCAGGTCTTTCTCCCTTATTGTCCTTTACTCCACAAAGACGTACCATGCCCATAAATGCCATGTATTGTGGCTGTGATGATGGGGCAGTGCAACCACCTCACACTGCACTAGATCAGGCCCTCATCCATTTTTCTCTATTCAGCCATTCCCATCCACCCAGAACAGTTTATAAACAGCTCTCTTTCCTTCTCATGCTGAATCTACAGCAACACTTGTAGAGCCATCTTCTCCTCCTTGCGAAGCACAACGAATTTAAAACAAAGCCCGAATATGGTGATATCCAAGGAACAGATAGATGGAGCACCTTGAAAGCACCAGTAATACCTGGTGAGTTCACCTGGTGGTACAGAGATCCAAATTTCTGCCAAACCTTTGAGATAGCTCAGACTTTCAGCTACTGTTTGCTTGGGGCTTTTTTGGCCTGGGTTCAGCTCTGAGCCATTTCTGTTGAAAAGACGAAACCATTCACGCGTATCGCTGAACTACTTTTGCTAACAGCGGCCTCGTTCAGCTGAAATGTTCAGGGTATGGAAAGCAGATAGGACTTACATGACTGAGGGAAGGAGCCACTGCACGTAGACAGCTGAAGTCATGAGCAAAATCACAGCCTCCAGATGGCTGAACTTTTATCTCATCTAATCCTCATATTTTTATAAGTTGGCATGGTGTGTCCAGATTAGCACTGAACATTATAAACCAGCTTAGATTTAGTTCTGGCTAGCAGTCTTAAAAAGTGGAATAATCATTAGGAATGTCACAGTGCAAGTCTGCTATAAAAGCCCTTTACTGCTTGTAGCAAGGAAAACCACTGCTTTGGTATGTGAGTGAAAGAAATGTTAGAAAGGCAATAAAGGCAGCCAAATTATGCTAAAGGGTGCTGTTGATTAACTCCATTCTGGCAGCAGTGGGAAGTGGTGCTCAGCAAGGATAGTGCAGGGACTTTCAACCTGTCCAGTATGGCTATAGCTCTAAAACATTGCCATTTGCCAAAAACATAGGATGAGTTCCAGGTGCCATTTGGCATACTACAGTGGGTGATTACTAGGATAGCTCCGTGCCCCTGAGAATCAGAAATTTTCCTGTGATTAGGAGCCCATGTAGAGTCTAATCCTGGCCACATTTACATTGTTATAGATTCAATAACCTTGACACTTAGATATGTGAGATCAAGATCGGACCACATAATTCTGTCCTTGTGGATATCTCCCAGATGTCCAGTAGAGCAGTTTGTTTGCCCAAAGCTTGTTGACCCGTTCACACATTTCACTTTGAAAGCAATGCATTTGCCATGATCTGCTCCTGTCCAGACCCTATATTCAGCTTTCTGAGGAAATACTGATTTCATCTTTGAAATGTCATGTGGCTGAAGTAAGTGAAGTATTCTAGGAAGAACAACTTCAGCATTCAAACACTTTCAAACAGAAAAAGCAATCATCAAACACAAAAAGCCCTCAGCATTTACAAAGTAGATTGTCCTTTATACTGAAACATCATGAAAATGAGTTGACTGATTTTTACTCAAATTGAAACTTACCCAAGTGCAAGCTGTCGACATACAACTGTCGCGTCATTATTATCCCAATGGCTCCCGCAGATTGTTCCCCAGATTCCATTCAAATAAACCTCCACTGTACCTTCAAACTCATTCTTGCCTCCCCGGAGTCTCACTGAACCTAGTTACCAAAAATTAAAAATAAAACAATTACACCTCCAAGATACTCTATTGCTCAGTTAATGCATCCCACACAAAAGACTCTGAACCTCACTTTCCCCGAGTTCTTGTTTCATAGATACTGAGCTGTTTCCAAGAAAACATTCTGGCACACCTAACATTCTCATACAGTGATACACAAATTGAGAGAACCCTGTTTTTTACACAAGGAAAGCATTTTGCTCCTCATACTGAAACTGCATCATATTTCTGATCCTTCTGATGCTACAACTTAGTTAAGATCTAACAAAGAGAAATTATTTATAGAAACATGATTTCCTCTACCCAAATGAGAAAAACTTATATATGTATGTATATATATATATATACTCTGTGTGTGTGTGTATATATTTGTATAAAATATGCTATACTTTCATCTTTCACAAAATTCCATTGACCTTAAGGGAATCAGAAAATAACCACATGGACTGCTTAACTTTTGCTCTGACCCATGTTACATTATGCATGTCATAGATGACAGCAGTTTATTTTAGCCAAAGAATGCATTTGTCCATACTTCTCTCAGACAGAAAAACACTGCATGTAATTCTGTTAATTCATGAGAGGTCTTTACCAAATTCTCAGACAAGGCAAGCTAAAACCCATAAGGAATTGTCTAAAAGAAGTGGGGAGGGAAAAAAAGTGCTTCTTGAGAGCTACACAGCACAGAAATCCAAGAAAATTAGCAGATTTTGCATTTTTTAAAAACTATTGCAGCAGTTTTACTTGAGATGTCAGATGCATCTACAGTTGAAGGTAGCCAAGTGCCACTGGCAAAGGTGGGAAGCAGCTGGTTATAGGGATAACTACACAGAAACAGGAAAGAATCATGACAGAGCAGTAATTCAACAAGAAACATTTCTGTTAAATTATCAAACGTAGCCCAGCTGTATGAATTCATATTGCCTGAAATCCCAGCTAATCCATCTGCCTCTGTTCTGTGATCTACTTAGAAGCTACACCATCATCCAGTTTGCAGGAGTTTAGCAAAGGGATGAAGATAGTCAGTGTTTGTGCCTGCATTTCATTGTGTCTGTGTTCATCTTTGTGTAAATAATAATAGTAATAAGTAGATCCACTTTTTCTTCTCAGCTTGTCCTGGGTTTAGTTCAGTGTATTTTATAAACCCACAAAGCCAAACGACTGCCAAATGACTCGAGGAATTAATTAACCTCATGTTTGGCTTGGCATGTTCCTTTTTGCCTCCTATTTATTTTCTCAGCAGTAACTTACTGTGCAGCAAATTACAAACAACATTTATTCAACTCATGTTACAGAGTGAGCTATCATTCCTGAGAGAGGATTATTACTGAGTCAAATATAACTATATTGTAGACATGTTGCACATCATTTATCTGTCTTTACAATTTTTCTCTTTGTGTTTTTCTGTATGTGTCACAGACAGTCTGGAATTCTGTTTATTTCAGCTCTTCACCAGACTTTTGTATAGACTATTATTTTCACTTGAAACGTCAACTGCACTCATAGCAAAGTGATGCCTGACATACCAGAAAGCAAGTTGGAAGATGTCATCTCCAAAAATAAGTTTATTTTAGTGCATGATTACTTACAGTGCTGCATGACACCTACTGAAATCAATACAGTGCTTCCTGAGTGCACATTACACAATGTTTCTATTCAAATATTTGAATAAGGGAATACTTGAAGATAAAATTCTCTTCTGAGGTCTCCGTGGCAGAATTTGGCTCACTCTTCTTTCTGTATTTACAGATTTACAGATTTCTCAATGACAGTGGTGGAAGAATTTAGTCATGTACACACAGCAAAACGCACAAGAGGATTGTTAAAGGTAATTTTTTAACCAATTTTAAATATTCTTGATTTTCACCTGATAAATTAATCTAAAAATAAATAAAAAGAAAGCCTATTTTTACATGTAGGTAATATTAAACCTGCCATTTAATAGAGATAACCAAATATATGGTATATGCACTTTGAAGTATGTATCAACCTCTGTCATATGACCAAGTCATAATTATGTAGCAAACAAATCAAAGGGCACTAATGAGAAAATTATTTCTCTGTTGTTTACTCAAAATGTTGTGGTATTCAGACACCTGGAAGTTATAATCCCAGATCAAGAGATACATTAGTTAACAGTAGTGATACTTCATAAAACAGAACCTCAACATCAAGACTTTCATTACAGTAGCTTAGGTTTTCTTTTCAGTATATAAAACTCTTTCTTCATGATGAAACACAGCTCTGTGTTTCCTATGTAAATTGATCCTAAGGAATTGCAGGATGATAACAGCATGATCTGCCATCATGTGTGTTGATGCTGTATTACCAACTATCTGTTTCTGTGTTAATATTTTAATTGCAAGATAGTCAGTGTTTGCATTGTAAAATTACCAGGAAACACTTTTTCGCTTCATAGGCAGCAAGAAACCCAATATTTAGCATGATTGAAAGGATACAGGTTAATTCTCATTTTCACTAGTTAAGACTACTGCTGTTGCAATGTAACACCTCAAGCACCCCAACACGTGTCTCAGGGGCTCCCTCTGTGCTGCCCCTGGAGCACAACAACTCTGCAGAAGAGGGTCTGCATTCCCTCTCAGAAAACATGTCTGGCTTAAGTGTATGCACTGGAGGCTCTAGGTTTTTGGGGTCAGAGGTATAGTAGCATCTCAAGTTTTTAAACTACAGTTTTTCAACTCTTTTAGTTGCTGAAGAAAACTAAACCTGTTGGGAGTAGAGCTAATGCAGTAGCATCTACTCTTTCTGCTCTCCACCAGTTCAATATGGTGTCAGACCTCTGCTTAAAGTGCTTATCAAACCTACCCTGCCTCAACACACAGCTTAACAGCAGGGAACAGCAGCAGCAGGATCTTGCCATGGCTCTGCCCTCCTCAGCACTGGTCAGGAAGAGGGAGGATGAGGAGAGGTGACCTGACCCCACAATAGTTAGAAACAAGGGTACAGAACACAAAGCAGGCCTATGAGGCTGCTCTAAACACATACTGTGGTCCTAGGACAGACTTAATTCAGCCCTTCATAAAAAATACAATCTGCTGTCTTAACAGAAACTCCTTCATTTATAAACACTCAGAAAGTATGTATGCATTTACTGTAATTGTGTTCTAGCTGAGGTTACTGACTGTCAATTCCTGTTGTTTACATACAGTCTGGTAATTTTAGTTGTCCTGGTATCTGCCCTATCTGCTATCACTGTTGAAAGGAGATTAAGTTATACTTGCAAATGCAAGGAAGTAAGGGTATCCAGTGGGTGCTGCTAAGACTTGCTCCAGAACACCTGCCATATAGGCTGGAGATGAGACAGGAAAACAGGGAGAGGAAAACCACTCAGCCAACTTTTAATTAACTCCAAAAAGCAGAAGAGCTTCAAAGGAATTGTGCTGTTGTGCTTGGCCTCTTTTCCTATACATTCTCATGTGCAGAGATGCTGGATAACTTCAAACCCTGTTTTATTTTTTACATTTCACTGGGAATGAGCATAGTTACTGTGTGGCTGAGTTGCAAATAGAATGGAAATCACTTCTGCTGTATGTGTTAGTGCTGCAGCAGTGGCATTTATGGTGTTGGCTAAAGGTGTGCCACAGTTTCTTGGTAAACACCTGTCCAAAGGTTTGCAATTTGGCTGTAAATGTAGGCTGGGAAAATAAGAATCAGAAGTAGAAATTGCCTGTGCCTTTCACCCTGGTGCAGTGTGCTCTGAAATGGCAGACTTAAAGTAAATCAAGAGAAGTAATTTCAATTTTGGAAATCTATAAAAACAAGTACTTTTACTTCTGCCCTAATGTCCAAGGTGTTCCAATGTGGGATTATGCCACAGAAAGGCCCTGCACTGACAATTCATCTCTGTTGTCTTGGAGTCACTTAGGTCAGTCCAAATTGACATCAAGTGTGAAGGTTTCTCATTGATACATGCTCTATATCCCATGGGACCACACTGTAACCTGTAGTATTTAGAATTCACAGGGATGATCCATAATCCATATAGAAGGGTCTATCCCAGTTTCAGAATGAAACTAATTCACTGGTTTGTATGAGTTACTTGTAAAAAGCTACATGTAGCACAGGTAGAACCTAACATTGGCTCAAATCAATGGAAATTTCCCTTCCAGGATCAGGCCTGATTAAAATCAAAGAAATGAATCCTGTTGTTTTCAGCAAAATTATGCATGGTGCTCACTGTGATCAATGAATGCTGTTGTCTATCACTCTCCTGAGCACTGCTCTTAGTCTAAAATTATAATTATTTTCCCCACGCATTTTAACCTTGAAAAAAAGGTGCCTCCAGCAGAACTACTTTTTAAGAACTCTCTTGAGGTTCAGTAGCAGTATTGCATACTCAAGGATGCTTATATTAGAACTTTCATAAATATTGTATACACTGAGTGTGTAATGTGCTGCGTTGGTTCCTCTGCAGCACTGAGATCCATCATGTCAGCAGTCAATGGTTCAAGGCTCTGAGAAACTAAACTCAAACTGAGCAATGTAATGGGCTCTGACAGACTGCAGTTGTCTTATGTGGGCAGAGCTGGAGAAAATGAGGGCTCTCACACTGTGCAGCTCTGGTAAGAATGGTTCCAGAGGAGCTGCTTCTTAGAAGGAAAATATAGGCATGCATGTTTCAGTTCTAATCATAAGGTATTAAAAAAAAACAAAATCCCAAAAGTCATTTCATCAACTGCTTGGACTATAGTATAACAGGGAGAATAATCTAGTGTTTACATTACGAGCCTGAGGCTTGATTCTTCTCTCACAACAGTTTAGTGAAACTTTATTTGACTGACAATAGTGGAATCACGTTTTGATAAAAGCAGTTTTAATGGAAAGGTTCTGGTTTGATGGAAAGTCAGGCGTTCCTGGAGATGTGTACTTTATTTCCAGTTCTGCCACTGAACTTTGACAGAGACACTTACCCTGTTTTGTATTGGTCCCTCTTTGTAATAGAAAAGAAAATAATTAGCCCACTTGATGCAAAGTGCTTTAAATTAGATGTACTGAGCTAGGCCTTGTTCTTGGAGCCTGAGTACACGACAGGTAAGTTGTTATTAGAAGCAACTAAAATACTCCGTTCTGGTCAGTATAATACTCATACTGGCTCTGTGTAGAGAGTATGCTTATATTCTTTTATTGTCCTCTGTGATGTCCTTGGCTAATCATGACAATTTATATGTATTTCTATTTGGTTTACTTGCTTTCAAGGCATGAATAAGTAATGTTACCCAGATATTTTTAGAAGGAAGGAAATGAAACACCAAAACCTATTATTTTAAACTGTAAAACTGATTTTAGACTTGTACTGTACCATATAATTGCAAAGATACTTTTTAAAAAAAATTTCATTGTTACTGTTTAAATATAAAACAGTTTATTATATACATATGCACAACGTTTAGCCAATTAACTTTGCAGATAAGTCATGATATTTAAGCAAGAAAAACCCAGAGATTTATAGGTAAGCCTTTGAATATGGTATTGTATTTAGTTATGGCAGGTGCCTAACACTGACTGGGCTTCCTTAGCCCAGGTACTAAAGGAAGAGGTGCAGTGGGTTTCTCTCTCAGCAGTCTGTCCCTCTCTAGCTATAACCACATTGTGACATTGCCTCACTGGCATTTTGCTTCTTGTAAGAAAGGAACATACTTCAGGGGGAATGTTAAAATAATCTTTTATTTCTGGGCAAATGGCCTGATTTGTGTCCATGTTCCACCTTCAGCCATCTCACAAACTCTCTAATTCTTTCATATTGCCCCCATGGAGGCTTTTGGACAGACCCTGGTGATGCCACTGGAGTTTACCACCGAGTCCAACAGGAGCAGCTGATCTGTCCATTACAAAGTATTGGCTATTGTTCAGTAGCTGTGTCTTCCCTCCTAGCAGGGGCCAACCTGGATTTCCTTTTTCTGGGGAAACAAAGCAGCATTCTGAAAAGACTGGAGAAACACAGCTAAACCCAAATCATGCAGTATTTTTTGGTGTTTTTTTGCTTAAATCCCCTTCATGCTGAACTTACAGGGGATTCTGAAACTTATTTTACTAAGTGCAGGATTGGGTTCTTAGCAATGAACTGCTGTGCTCTTCACTATTATATTAGACCAAGTCCTCATAAAGTATTTTGGGAACCAGATTGAGGAATTCTAAAAAAGCCTATTAATATGTTGGGCTAAATTAGAGAAGCAACTGTGGTACCCTTTCTGAAAGTGAGACCAGTTAAAGGGCATGAAGTCTTCTGGGGTTTCTTTCATCTGTGTCTAGGTATGTTTTGTCCTCCATGCCATCAGCTGCCTGGTTTCTTTCCAGGGAAACATCTGTACTGCATAACATCATTCTGTCTTCTCCAAGGAATACATTTGACTTGGAACACAGCTTTGGAAGCTGCATTTTTTTAATGTGTAAATGATCAATAGCGATCTTGGTGCCTCCATATCCTCATCATGTGGTATTTTATACCAATATGTATAATTAGCATGTTGTTCAAATTAGCTTTTTTTTTCACACACGTTCTATGGCTACTGTTTGAAGAGAAGGATAACAATCCTCTTCAGTCATCTGAAAGTAAATTAATTTTTAAAAAACCCTCACAACCCAACAAACAAAATAGTAATATTAATGATCAGCTTCCTTGCTGACTTTGTGCTATTACAAAAGATGTAAAAGGAAGGACAATGAAGCAGGGAATTTTAATTTTCATTTCAACAATTATGCTTGATGATGTTTAGTATAGCTAGAGATAGGACACCATTCTTATTTAGGCAGGAGATAATACCAGAGCAATGCAGGAAAAAATATTAAGTAATTCAAAACCAGACTGTACATCAATATATTTAATGCCAACACTGATGAAATGTAAAGCTGATCAAGAGCTGGATGCTGAAATTGCTGTTCAGTCCTTACACACTGAAAACTTGCACTGAAGTCAGTGGAGTTCAGCCGGGAGTGTGTGAGAGGAGCGCAAGTCTCTGGGCTCAGCTCACGGATGTTGTTGAGCACCAGCACTAACTTGTGAACCCCATTATCCTAAGACGTGGGGGGGAAAAGAAAGTCATTCTGTGTAAACAGTTTGTCTTTGGAGCCAGGCATCCTTCTATTTCTCTTTCTGCCACTTCACTTAGTCTATAGAGACTAAGTGCTTCCCGGCAAAGTGAACCCGGTTACAAAAAAGGGATACCAGCCAGCCTTTGCAAACTGAGCCTCCTGAACGCTTGCGGCACAGCTTTGAAACTATTAGAACAGCGCCGGAATAAACCCAGCCGAGACGTTCGTCTTTCCGCTGCATCCTCTGATGCCCGAGTTAAACGCTCCTCTGCCAACAGCTTTGGCTGTCACTTCGGCAGACGGTGTCCGTCCCCTCGTTCCCCGTTCCCTCCAGCGACAGGGAACCGGGTACGGGATGGGAGAACGCCGCCGCCCGGCCAAGGCTCTCTCCGTGTCCGTCTCTCCGCGCGTCCCGCAGCCCCGCGCTCTCTCCCGCTCCGCTCCGCCGCCGCCCCGCGCCCCGGGCTCGCCCCCTCCCCGCTTACCTCGCTCGCAATCATTGCGGCCGCGCTCCGCCGGGCGCCGGCCGGCCCCGGGGTCGCAGCCGGGCCGTGCTCCACCGCCGGGCAGGGC
>VZTT01067106.1:56997-82327 GCA_013400855.1 Buphagus erythrorhynchus
GAGCGGGGCGCGGAGAGGCGCAGCCCCGGCGCTGCCGGCTCCCTACCTGCCGCAGCCTGCCCAGCGCGGCGGGGAGCGCAGCGGAGGGATCGCCCGGCCGCGGGCACGGCCCCTCGGGCAGCCCCGGCGGGGTTTACAGGGGGATGCGTCCCCCGAGCCCGGCCCTGGGGCTCTCTCGCTCCCCCGCCAGCCTCGGGGCTGCCACCCCCGTACCGTGCTGCCCGCGGTCCCACCGCAGCTCCGCAGGCTCACCCCACCCCTCGCATTGGGGCTCCCCTCGCACTGGGGCTCCCCTAGCAGCCACCTTCTCTGCCCTCTCCGCGTGCCTGTCTCTGCCTCACAAAGAGCAGAAGGAGTCGGGACAGAGCCTGGCCTGGGGCGCGCAGCTTCGGGGCAAGAGGGACAAAACGAGCTCTCAGGGCCGTCTGGGGCGGCACAGGGACGGAGAGATCCTCAGACGTGTTAGCGGGGAACAAAGGGGCTGCGCACAAACGCCATGATATGTCTTCGAGGGTTTAGCATTATCCCAGTCCCATGTGCTCTGAATAGTAATCTGCTTATTTCCAAGCGCTGCATGACCTGATCATCTCTGAGTTCCTTGTCCCACCGGCATGGCTGTCAGTTATTTCTGCTTCTTTGTCTCATATTGTTCATGTTCATATATTTGTCTCATATTGTTAGTTGTTAGTTACTATTTTCTACTTTACTGCTGGTTTTAATCTATGCCGTTCATTCTTGAGGTCCAGTTCTGCCTCTTGGAGCACGTACCCTTTGTTTGGCAATTTGTCTCTAATGTGAGTCTGTTGATTCACCTCTCCATAAGATCTTTTTTTCCTCTCTAATTTTTTTGTCTGGAAAGTGTTAATCTGGTTCCTGAGTGAGCACATCAGTACTTCCACTGTCTTTTGTTGAGACAGAAGTCTAAAAGAAAGAGGGTGCTTTCTGCTTTCCATGCAGAATGCCACATATATCCAATATAACAGTGCCCTTCCTTTAGCAGCCTCCAAACTGTTCAAAAGGTGCAAAATGCAACTTTACCAGTTTCAACTTCTGTTTAGAAGAACAAAAGAGCTTCAATGCTAAGGAAACCAGGTACCGTAATGTTTGGGATTGCCTATGTTCATCTTAGTTCTGCTCATCTGTGGTTAATTCTTTATTGCAGCATTACAGTTTGTATTTTAATCACTCACAGAGTTAAAGCATACTCTGCTGGGGTTTCTACAGCAACGTGATAACTATGCTATCACAGTGTCTGTTGCACTTCTTTGTGGACAGAAATGCACAGATTGTTCTTTCTTGCTGAGATTTCTTCTGGGGATATGGATATGCATTATTTTAAAAAGCATCAGGACTGGCAAGAATTTAATTTGTTTTCAAAGTATTTGATTTAATACAAGACATTAGCCTGAAAGCAACTCATCATGGTAGTTTTTAAATTGTCTGAAATTCTGTTTCTGTCATGACAAGTTGCTTGCTTTTATCCTTTGGGAAGGACCAGTTAAAAGCATGCTCAGCCTAGCTGGTTAAGGTTTCCTTCATTGCCTAGTTAACATTTTTTGGCATCAAGTAACAACAATATTTCGTTTTCCCCTGACCTAAGCTCTTTTTCCAGCCCTCTGTAGCCTGGAAGACAAAGGGTTCTCCTGATCAGCAGAGGGGGAAGAGAGCAAATGAGTATGATGAGTCTTGCAAAGTGCTTTAGGCAAAGCTCTGAGCCTGGCACTTATTCATATATTCTGATTGCATTCACCTCCCCAAGGTGTGTGGGCTGTGCAGTGAGCCTCCTTTACCTATTTGGGTAGAGGTATATGTGCTTGAGCTTGCAAAGTGATACTCAGCAGGAGGTGGGAGAAAAGAGGGCAGGCTACTCAGGGAAAAAGGTTTGGAAGTAACTACAATTCCAAAAAAGCATCAAGAAGAAAAAAAGCAGCATATAATGATTCGCCCCCAATACAGGGTTCAGGTATAATGGAAGGATCCATATGTACAGACTGACTCTTGTACATTTTAATTTTTATCATGATTGTTCTTTTTGATGTGGTTTTATAAGAAGGAGCCTTCATTTGTTTTAGTAACTATAAGTGAGCTTTCCCTATGACAAGAAGTCTGTTAATGCTACAGGAAATAATGCTTTTGTTAAAATTTACAAATTAGGGACCCAGTCTGGTGTCCATTCCAGACATTGATAGTAAACTCACTGTGAAGAGGAGGGGCACTCTTTGAAGAAATCCTGGAGCTGATGGAGGTTTTTTGCAGGCTGTGTGCTTTGCACTTTGCTTGCAGCTTCTGTCTTGGCTTGAGCATTTCTGAGTGTCTCCCCCATATGGTTTCTCTGGTGTCTGAACAGTGTGAGCACATGCACGTTTGTCCTGCGGCTCTGGCACTTAGAGGTGTCGTGCAGAGAATCACTCTGATCTGCTTTTATCACACTTGTAGGAAGCTCATTATCTCTGTGACTTCTGCCTCTGTCACATGCAGTCACAATCACCTAAAAGTTATTGGAAAGAGCAAAGACAAAGCAAGAGTTATGTTTATAGACTGTGGTTTTGAGAACCTTGATTCTTTGACTTAAAATGGACACTCACACTTAAAATAACAGTAAAAACTGCACTATGCTTTAAGGGTGGACTTCACCTACACATATTTAGAAACAAGAAATAGAGGATTATTACTCTGGTATAGCTTTAGAAAGACGCCAAATATGAAATGCTCTTAATGCATTTGGCTGCCTTAAAAAGTGTTCTCTCTGCTGTACAAAACTGTTGAAAACTCATTCACAAATTGAATTGCAAATGAAAAGGAAAGAAAAAAGTATGTATTCTTAGTTAGGAAAATAGGCAAGGATTTCTTTGGAAACCTCAAAATCAATCTGGGTGTTACACATAACTTGGATTCTGAAATTATAGCATCCAGCTTTTCAGGGAAAAAAGGCAAAAAATGCTGAAAAATCATAAATCTTTGGAAACTCTGCTAGTTAAACTCCTGCTGCAGCACTGGGGGATTTAAAGTCAGTAATCTGTGTTTAACAAGGCCTGTATTTTTAGAGGAAAGCAAAGACTTGTTTTGGTCTTTTGGGATTAGTGGGGAAAATAATCCATTGAGATGACATTACAGTGGGTGAACTGGCTCCAGGTGAAGCCTATCCCCCCTTTTGCAAAACACTCCAATACTTAGTATTTAGGTTGTTTTGACAGCAGTGCCATAGACCAATACTCATGACCAAAGCTGGGAAATCTCTGCTGTGCACTGGCAACTTCCATGACAGCAGTTGGAAATCATCTGCCAGAATAGGTTTTAGTTTTGTATAATTCCACAGGGTTGGCTGCTTTTTTCTCTAGTGATATTTAATGGTCCCAACACCACACTTTTGACAAAACAAAGAATAATAAATAATTCATAGTTATGAATGGCTCTGACCACTTCTACACCGCCTGCCCCCCTCATATTTCTGTGCACAGATTCCTTAGGTTACCCAAGAAATGGAAATATTGGAAATATTCACATAATACAAAGCAGTGTGGGTTATTCATAATATGCAAGGCTTTAAAGGAAACTTACTCAAGAGTTTCTTTCATCCTAATAGCTTTCTAAAAGCACTTGATAGTTCTTCCCTGTGGCTGGCTCTGATTTTGCATTGTGTGAGGATAGAGGTTATTAGAGGACTAAGTTTCAATGAGTGACTCATGTGCATAGGTGAAAATATCTGATGTGTGGGTTAACTGTGCAAAAATAGTAGTCCTGCATTTCAAAACATGTAATACCCAGCATTTAAAATTCAGCTGGAGAATCTGCTGCCATTTGAATCAATAGGAAAATTCACTGATTAGCCTCTTCCTGTGTTCAGTAAAGCTGCTTACCTTTATTTTTGAGTCACTTATGCAGTGTGCTGTCAGCAGAGATTTTAGAAAAGCTGAGCACTTCCAGCTGTTGGTGGAATTCAGTTAAAATACTGGTGATAAGTAAATGCCTGACTCAGTCCTGTCTCACTGCCACTGACAGGGCTATCCAAGGTATTCTCTCCTGCACTCCCTCCTGCCCAGGTTAGCATCAAACAGCAGCACAGATGGGACAGCTCAGAGCAAGGGCTGACTTCAGGCAATTAGCTATGTGAGAAATTCCCCCAGGAAAGAAGTACAAAGCAGAGAAAATATAGTCAAACAGCCAGGCACAACAATGAAATTTTTTCATACTGTCTAGCTAATAATTTTGTACTTTTGGTTTTTTTCATATAATCAACTACGCTGGGGCAAATAGATCAAGTGCTGGAATAAATGGAAATACTTGTACACATGATCTAGTGGGCACTGGGTGAGATCAAACACCAGGCTGAAGTCAGGACTAGGAGAGGAAGCAAGGCTTCACACAAAGGAGACTTCCATGTGCAAAATGAGCCATGGAATGGGTGCCGAAATGAGTCAACATTTTTAGGATATAAGTCAGCGCTCTTATAAAATAATTTTATTCATTAGTGTCATTCTTTTTAACTACATGGGTAGCAGAAATTTGAAATGCTGCCAATTCTGACTCAAAATTAATTTGGGTTTGTGCTTATGTGGAAGAGAATAGGCCTTTTGTCCATAATTCCACATAAGCTCCATAGGGTGACCCTGCATTGCACAGGATGTAGCTGAAGAGCCGGTAATTGATGAGGTTTCCATTAACACATAACACAGTGTGCACAGTAATGAGATCACAGGAAGAGCTTTTTTGAAGTGTTAAGTACTTTCTTGTACAAGGAGCCGAGTTTGTGTTATAAGGGAATAAGGAGCCTGTTTTCCTGGAACAAGGCAATAAGAAACTTGATTTCCTGGAGGAGTTCAACACATAGGTGTATATGTGCTGGGTTCCACAGACATGATGAAGTAAGTGCAGTTGAAACTGAAAGGTTTAAAACTGAGGACCAGTTTCTGTGGCATGTGTAAAGCAGGTTACAGGAGTACTCGGTGTGGCACTTTGGAGCACTGGAGACTGGATGTGTTCGTGGTGTTGCTACTATTTCAGCAACACCCAGGAAAGTGCAACTGGCACAGCATACGGGCCTGTTCATGCACTCCCAGTGCCATGGGGCTTGAGCCTGCTTTGATACTGCTTCCCTGAGCAACCTCCAAGCACTCCTTATGCTCCTCTCACACAAGGAGCGTTCAGCAGATCCCAAGTGTGCAGTGCCATGTGGCAGAGTGGGGACTGAGACTGGTGTGTGAGAGCAGGAGAGCCCCAGGCTGCCTGTGGGAATACAGCAGAGGTGCTGCTTTATCTCCCGATGCTTGCCATGGGAAGTAAAGGCAGCATCCCATATGTCACAGTCTGTTAACTGGCTGAAAGGGGAGGCTGTGTAGCCAGCCTATAAATAAGTATATTTAAAGAGGCGAGAATATGCCAAGGAGGATATTTTGAAGAAATGATATAGAAAATCACATTTGTTAACAAACAAGCTTAATGGAGTTTTGCTAAGAAATGGAACTTTAGTTTCAAACCTGACTACCCTGAGTCTATGTGGGATTTGGTGAGTCAGTCCTTTAAGGAACACAAAATGTGAAAAAAAATTTTATATTTTCTTCATCATAAAACATACATTTTGGACTCTTTTTCATATAGAAGGTGGACCTTGCAAATGAGTCAACATTAGGTAAGCCTGCCACAGAACAGGATTAAGCCTTATTTATACAAAACATCCCCTGTTACTGAGGACAAGTGGTTCTCAGAGCTGAAATATATGACCTTCTACTATTTCCTCTGACATTCACGTGTAGAAGGTTCCCTGGGGTAAACAATGCTTTATAAATGTATTTGTTTAAATAAATTCTTCTCTCACAAACAATCCAGGTAGTTCCCTCCAATGATTTATGTCTGGAATGGTAGCATTTATATTCTCTTTGCTCAGAGATAGATTTCTGAAAACATTTCTTAATAATACCTGTTTCAGAATTCTGCATTTCATTGTTGTGAAGTGTAAGTGCAGTGAAAATCCCAAACCACAGAAAGTGAAGCAGGCAGGGTTGGTTTCTGTTTTTGTCTTCCACCTAACCAAAGTCCCACCTTTGCATTAGCAGCAGTGGAATGAGATGTTTCTGCTATTTGCTACACTACTTCCAACAGCAACACACACACAGTCTGTAAAGACTTCTTTTCTGCAGAGTTTCAGAGGGATGCAGGAAGTACTTTAGTGCTGAGCTACATATATGCAATGACCCTTAGTCAACATTACCCAAATTTAATACTACCTATTTTAAATATATTTATTTTCTGAGAAAGAAATTGTAAAGGCTTCATTCTCTTGTCATTAGTAATAGTTGTGGATAAGAATATTGTTATTTTTTCAAAGGAACATATATTCTCATACTTACTGAAGGGAAAGCTAAAAAGCCAGTTTATACTTACTTGACTCACGGAGACTGGGATTTATTGGTTTGTATTGAAAGCATGAGGACTAATTTTAAATTATCTTTTGTTTTACTTGCAATTTCAATTATTTGGGAAGTGTAACTGTTAAGGAGGGGAGTATATTGATGAGTGTTTATAATCCATGGTCTCTTGGCTGTATAGGTTAATAATTCCATTGGAACCAGTGAATCTTCTCATGTTAGTAAGAAGATACTGTGCATTATGAATACATGCCTCAGTTTGCCCGTATTGGTACTATTTTAAAGGATACAGATCCCAATAGCTCCTAGCTTGCTTCCACAAATATATGCAGAGCTGGAGCAACAATTCCACATTGATTTATGCATATAGTGATGCACAAAGATTACTTGGTATTTGTGCCTCCTTTCAACAATGTAATTGAAATTTAACAGTGCAGACCCATATGCTTTAAAATAAGGTGGGGATCCTGTGTAGAGTTTTGAGGAGTTTCTGCACCAGGTGGGATCAGAGTTATCTTTGCACTATTGAATTATGTCTCCTGTAGTTAGAACAGCACTGGCATTGTGCAGACCTGTGACAGACATTGGCACTTAGACTGCCTTCATTCCCACAGAATGCGGGTAGGAAGGGTGACAGGTGACAAGGGGACAAAGCAGGAAAGTTCTACTGCTGGAACTACTGGCAAAACAAAGTGCTTTCTTATAATCATCATTGTTGGCTAAATCCTCCCTTATTCATCTTCACTTCTGACTTCCTTATCTCCTCAGATTCCACTTGTCCTATCATTGTGATTTCCCCATTGCTATTTCCTTGATAATCAATGGCTCTGTGGAATTACATGTCCCAACTTACTGTTTTCATATTTAGCCATCTTGGCTGACATAATGATATGTCAAGTAAAAGCAAAAATTAAAATTAAGCCATTGGATTATGAAGAGCAACATATTTTTCCTATAGGTACAGCTATACAAAACATAGATAGTGACTTCTGTTTTCATATTGATCTGCTTAGCACTCCATTTACTTTTTGAATATGCGCTGTATTACACTACACTCTACTTTTTTTACTTTAGACTTTTAAACATTGTTATTTCACACAATACCTCCTTCTGGTAAGTCATTAAATCCTAACAGAGCAAATGTCCAGTCGTCTAAAGCAGAAGTACTGCTAACTTTACCAATTGTAAAATTTCAAACGTCTCCTTGCTTTATTATGATTATTACTCTTATTTTGGAACCAGGTCTCAGAATGTTGCCATTAGTTTCAGCAGAGCTTTCATTCAGCCCTTAGAAATCAAGTAAGTAACTTGTGCTGGGAGCTGTAGGAGGTGGGAATTTGAATCATAGGATCACAGAACACCACGTTGGAAAGGACCTCAAGGACCATCTGATCCAAAGTTTCTTGGCAAAAGCACAGAATGGTCCAGCACCTTTAAAAGTGTCCAGTGTTGGGAAATCCACCACTTCCCTGGGGAAATTATTCCAATGATGTGTAGTCCATGGGGCCACTTTTTTTTTTCTTTCCTGAATTTCTCTCTGAATTTCCTAAGATCCAGGAAGAGTAAAAAACAGAAAAACTCCTTTCTCAAAGATTTAACTACAAGCCATATTGTGGAGTAACAAGAAGATAAACAATAAATTCAGGGCTGTATTTTAAAATATTTTGTACAAATAACATGCTGATGGAAAATACCCCATTTACTTAGCTATGGAGGTAGCCAGGAGGCACTAAATAATACTGAAAACTAAAGCACTGAAAACTCAAAACTTATGAAAACTCAAAAGGATGAGTTTCCTGAAATACAGAGACATCAGACACAGGAGGTTTTCAGTGTACAAAGCTGCCATATCCTGTCACAGTATCATTCAGTCTCCTTTACTGCCAGTCAGCACAAACAAACCAGCTCTGAGACAGAGCATGTGCACAAGTACCACATGTAAACATAAAAATGAATGGGCTTGTTTTGCAAGCATGGTGGGACACAGATTATGGTTGTAAGATAAAACTGGCAGTATAATTTTAATGTATTGTGTGAAAAACATAGGGAAAGCACCAAAGTGATACATAATACTTTCTGATCTCAGTGCTTGTAGAGTTAAGTCTGTAAGTCAGTGTATAGAAATATGGCTCTCTGTTATTCAAAGCATCACCAATTCACACTTCGATGCTGTGGTTTGTAACAGTAAAACCAAGAGATGTCATGTCATTAGGTCTGTACTGCCCCTGAGTGGATCAAATTCATCTCAGTGGTAGAACAAATAATGTCATTGAATTGTGTAATTACTAGAGATTTGCTCCTGCCTCACTAAGGGAGCAGTGTCTAAGTGAAAAGGAGTCAATACAAGGCTAGATGCAATGCAACATAAAGCTGCACTCCACCCTCTCTTCACGTGCTGTATTTTAAGGCATACACACAGACATTTCTGTTGAAAAGCATTCTCTGAATGTGGTGAGAAGCTGGTATTGCCTGATCTCCAAATGAAGTGGGACTTGAGGGAAGAAATGTAAAAAGGCCAAATCTTATCTTTTGCAATACAAATTAACACACGGAATTTGAAGAATAGAATAAAGTAGACCACAACATGTGGTCCAACTGCCTGAGTACCTCAGGCTGACCAAAAGTTAAAGGCTGTTGTTAAGGGCATTGTTCAAACACCTCTAAAACACTGATAGGTTGCCTGGGGCATTGATCCCCTCTCCGGGGAGCCTGCTCAGTGTTTGACCACCCTCTCACAAAAAAATGCTTCCTAATGTCAAGTCTGAATAGCTGTAAATATGATATCTTGAATTAAGAATGGAGACTATAATTTTGGTAGTTTGTGACATTTCTAGAACAAAACATATTGATCAGAGGAATTTTTAAAAGCAGAGATTATTTTTATTCCCAGCAGTTCAACAAATCCAGTGCAAGATCTTAAAACCCTCTCTTGACCCATCCACATTTTTCAGCAAAACAAAAAGTTCTGTTCAAAAATCTTCTCTAATTTTGCTCAAATCCTGCTGGTTTTCTTCCAGCAGTGTTGGATACTGCTTGTGAGGAAGCCAGAAAAATGTTTAGATCAGGCCATTTAAGAAACTAAGTAAGTTTCTTCCATGTAGGGGAATTAGAAATATTTTATAATTTTTTAAACTTTTGTGTGCAAGTCACTTATTCTTGCTGACAAAGTAGAATGAAATACAATGCCATTCAAAAGCAAAGGAGTTATAGAATCTCTTTGAAAATTTCTGTCACATCCAAGTATGATCAGTTGGTGCAGGGGCAGCAGCTCCAACATCAAGGCTCTGTGTCCATCACAAAGGACACGTCCAAGGCTGGATCAAGTGGCAATGCAACCTGATCTAGATGAAGTGTGAAATCGCAGCACATGCCGGGCAAATTATCCACAGCCTGTGGCAGGGTGTTTATGAAGGCTCTGTTTTGGCTGGATGCTTGTGGGCTTACTAAGGACAGGCACTACTCGCCTGATAGACACTCTGCTGCTACTTAGTTACTTCCAATCGATTTTTAAACAAAATTGGAGCTGCTGCAGTGAGTTTGTACAGGTTCGTGGCTGTAGGGTTTTTGCAATCAGCTCATTAAGTCAGCTTTGCCTTCTGGTGCGGACACAGCCTAAGGCAGGGGTAGAAAAAGCAAGCACAGCCACAGTCACTGGGTGTTGGGATATACTGTCACTTGTTCAAAATAGGCTCCAAAATTGAGGTAACAATTTGTAAAGACATCTGAAGAGGTAGATCTAGGTACTTCATTGAAAGCGTGGGGACAGGGACATGAAATAAGAAGAGTGTGATGTTAGTCCATGCTAACATCTGTTTTTCTATTATAAAATATTCTTACATTTTCTGTTTTTCTAATCATCTGTTTCTAGTTAAGAGATAAACTTTCTCATTTCATCTATTTGGTGTTTCTAGTTTATGAATTTATTTAGCATCTAATAGGGCACAATGTAGTTTGAGTTTTGTGATGTGAAGAGCAATTAAAGTGAGACAACAGTGCTAAATTAAGCAATTTGGGTCTAATTCTGTGTAACTTTTATAATAATTTCTACTGACACAAAATAAGTAGCAGTTTTTTGCTAAATGGAGTAGTCTAAACTTATATATATGTCAGTGTAACACAACTCCCAGATGGGTGTGGAGTTGTGTCATTATTTGTGTTTTATAAATACTTTATAATGCCATAAATGGTTTAAAAAGGTGGCAGAGAATGTCTGCTTATTGCACAATCACCTGACGTTGGAAGTAGGTATAAGTAGGCTGGAGGGAGGGATTTGAATTCAAAATTATCACAACAATTGAAATAATTAAAAAGACTTAATGCATGTCAGTAAAGACAAGTGAAAGGTAATGGGATAATCATTACTCAGGGATAATCAGCTAAATAAAAACAGGATGAGGAAAAAATTGGCATCATAAATATGAAGGGAAAAGTCTGGATAATGGATCAGAGTTGATGGCAGTTCCACAAAGTCCTCAGTCACCATTAGACCAGTGAGAATCTGGTCTGACACTTACCTTAACAGAAACACGGGCTGGATATAAGGCTTGGAGAGCTGAAACCACAGTATGCACAGAGAAGAAGAAAGGCATGGAGCATTCTGCAAAATACAACTTTTTTGTTTTGAAAGAGTGCACATATACAGCAGAACATCTTCATAGCCATTAATGTTTGTAAAGATCAGCTCTTCTTAGCAACCAGTTCTAAAAATGGAGTGCAGGCTCCCACAAACCTCATCAGATCACATCCAGGAGGAAGTGATTTTGTTACTGTGCAGAGATTTCTACTGTATTCATTACAGCCAACAATATCAAAGCAGTGTACAGTAGCATGAGACAGCTACTGAGCATTTCTTTTCCCATAACATTTCCATAGATAGGACAGTAGAACTAGTAATGTATTCCCTAAAGAGATAAAAAAACAACTTTTGGTATGGTAGGGGTTTAACATTTCAAAAACTCCATCATATTTCTAGGATATCCTATCACTGAGAAATGTGAGTAGCTGGAAATGGTTTCTTTTTGTATTAGTCTGCACTTCTTTCACTTCCTTCTCTTCATGCATCTTTCTCAGTTTTCAGTGTGACTGTGTGACCTGCATAGTGTCATTGTCATGTACACAGTATTTACCACATTCAAAAAAAGGAGCATAACATCTTGTACCACTGAAGTGTGTCATTATCTGGCACTCAGAAGCCGGCAGAGGGGCAGCACGCTGTGTGTAGCAGGGAGCTGAGTGTCACTTCTCAGCTCTTGCTGCCACATCGCTGGGTCTGGCAGCTACGGGAAGAGTTGGTCCGTGTGAGGAGAGCAAACATCAGCGTTAATTATAACTGCGGGATGAGTTGTAATGTTTCCATTTGTGAGACAGGAGGGAACTGACGTTTATTGCAGGCCTTTATTTCCATCTTCATTCTTCATTGCATTCTGAGTAGTTCTCAGAAAGTCAGCATGAAAATCTGGATTAGATACATTCCCAGACAGATAGTACAGAGGAGAGGGGAGACAGGAGGAAGTGGGAAAGACACCAAAACTCAGATGTAAAGAGTTTCAAAGATTCTCTTCCCTCACAGCGGAAGTTTCCAAAGGATCAGAAGATGAAAGCGAAACATGAAGGTTAACCGACGAATAACCACACTGGATATTGGAATTGGATATAAAGGATGTACTTTAGAAAAACCGAGCAGGTGCTTAAGTGGTCACAGCTGTGACACGGCCTGAGCCGGGTGTCGCCTCAGGGGTGGTCCCGCAGCGGCTGAGTGAACGTGAACTTCACACCCACACCGGGACGGCGGCCGGATCCCACGGGAACGGGCGGTGCGGCGGCGGCGCCGTTTCCCTGCGGGAATTGCGCGGCACGGAAGTGACGCGCGGCAGGAAGTGACAGCGGCGGCGGGAGCGGGGTCGGAGCGGGCCATGAACAGCCGGCTGCAGGAGATCCGCGAGCGGCAGAAGCTCCGCCGCCAGCTCCTGGCGCAGCAGGTACGGCCGGGAACAGCCGGGGCACCGCGGCGCTGCGGGGGCGGCCGGGCCGGGCCGGGCCGGGCCGGGCTGGCCGCGGAGTGACTTTGTGTTTCCCGCTGTGCAGCTGGGGGCCGAGAACGCCGACAGCATCGGCGCCGTGCTCAACAGCAAGGATGAGCAGCGGGAGATCGCGGAAACCAGGGAGACCTGCAGGTCGGTATCGGAGGGCGCTGGCTATGCAAAACTGGGGGCTCCATACGAGTACAGGCCCGGGAAATGCCATGGGATTGCACTCGGTGAAAGAAAACCCAGTGATTAGTCAAGTCAGAGCCTTGGCTAAGGCGAGGAGGGTCTAGTTATTCCCGTCTAAGATCCGCTTGGAAATCCAGGCTGACTTTTGTTTCTGGTGTTAAAAAGCTACTGTGTAGGAAAACCGAGATCTGAATTTAGAAGGGGCCTCTGCTTGTGTCCCAGAGCCTTTATGCTTTTGCAAAGCTCAGTTCAGGGCAGTTCAGTTCGAAAGTTCTTATGAAACTACGGGTATGTCTAGGCCAGTGCAGCTACTGCTTATCAGTTCTCACATGTATGTGAACATGCTTAATTCTGTAGACAAACTGCTTTGGGGCAAAACAAGCTGTACCTTTTAGAACAGAAAAATGAGAAATGGAAGGGAATGAGCTTAATTCTGTAGATATACTGCATTGGTTAAAATAAGCTGTACTTTTGAGAGCAGAAACATGACAAAGGCAAGGGAATTACTCTTTTCAAGAGTTCTGTCTTTAATAAGTTGTGCTGAACTCACATATACTGAGAGAGGAATAGCTTTTCATGTATGATATTTTGAAATAGTTCCAGATTTGTAACATGCAGTCAAGGCATATTATCAAAGATTCCTGAACACTTTTCTTTGGAGACAGAAACTTTCTTGATTTTTGGCTCTTCATAGGGCTGCTTATGATACTTCTGCACCAAATGCAAAACGTAAATATCCAGATGAGGGAGAAGCTGATGAGGAAGAGATTGAAGAATATAAGGTAAGAAAAAGAGGAAAAAGTTACTTTTCTCTGGTGTTTTGTCCCAGAGGTACTTAGAAAATGTGTGTGTATATTAAAATAAATGTGATGTGTATATATCCTTTAGTATGTGTGTTCCACAGTGGCATCTCCTTTGATGCCTTCCACTGCAGAAGTGTAAGAGAGAGAGCATAGATGCTACATGGTTCACTGCAGGTGTGACATAGGTGCATTGAACTGTTCACTCAGCAAACCCCAGTGTGTGGAGGGTTAATTAGTGCTGCTCCTCAGAGGAAGCAGGCCTAGGTGTAAGTGCTCACAGAGAACATCACTGAGCCATGGCTGGCTGTGGGAAGAAGTGGTAAAATGTGTGTGTGCTTGGGTACACACAGAAAGAATCTTGACCAGGATTTCATTGTGTCAAAAGCAAAGGCTGCAGTTAGCAGCAGGCACAGGCCATGGGATGAGACAAGGGAGGCTGAGAGTGTCTTCTGACCCATCTGTGCAGTGCCAAGGAATGCACTTCTGGATGAGTGGAAGAAACAAGGATTCTAAAGGAATTGGAAGTAAGAGGCTTGGTTTGGGGTGTTCTTTTAAGTGTCCAAAATGTCCAGGAAGAGTTAGGTTGAAAAAAGCAAACCAGAATGCCTCCATGGTCATTGAAGTGTCAAACTCTCATCCCCTTCACTTATCAAATGCTCATCCCAAAGCTATTTGACAGCTTTCTCCTAATGTGATGTTTTGGCCAAGATGAGAGATAGAAAGAGCTTAAACAAAGGCATGATTATGATACAGCTGTCTTTATGATTTGCTTTGGGATCTGATTGCAGTGTATGTCCTCCTCCCTTTTTTTCCATGTCCTAATAACCTTGTTTCTGTGGTTAAATCAAATCAATGTCAGTGTATTTATGAAACAGTGCAGTGTCTGCTGTTGTCTTGGATGCCTGAAATAGTAATTTTTTAAATACAGAGCCTTTGTCATGTTACGTTTGTGTTCAGGTTTGTAAATCTTGCAGTAATAATGGCTCTCTTTTATCTTACTAAACCAAAAAGTTGATGTATGACAGGATGATTTTTGATGATTGATTTTGAGAGTCTCTCTGTAAAGGGACAGACATTATTTTTAATACAAGTGTTAGTCTGTACATCCTGTTTAGTAAAGAAATTGTCACCATGAGGTAGAAGGGTGTTTGTGAAGCAGGGTTTTATACTTGCATTAGTGATCAGTTAATATCAATGAATTTTACTTCTTCACCAAGTACATGGTTAAAGAACTAAATTTTAATTACCTATAAAGTGTATATGGATAAGTCACTTGGGCTGGCAAAGTACATGAATCTTATCATTAAGATTTTTTTAATCATCGTGGAGAAGGCTTACCCTGGGGTGGGCTGTAACCACTTGCAAGTGGGTAGACTTTTTCTGTATTCTTAAAATGAAGAATATTTTAATAACAGTAGCTCAGACAAAATTCAGTCGAGCAGATGAACAGACTTAAGAAACTTGAAACCCCAGAGTAGAAAATCTATAGTGGAGTCATCAGCTGTTTCCTGCAGGCATTGCTAATTCCCTATTGGCAAGGAGATAAGAACAGTAAAATTCCATCTGCATTTATGTAACTTTTTCCTGAGCTCGTTGAGCCTGCTTAAATTTAGCCTTGTAATATGACCTCACAAAACAAATCTGGATCTTTAAGGTGTCAATCCCTATTGTATTCTGTTTAATGCAACTTAGACAAAAGCAATTAATAGACCTAACTAGTAGTGTTGTGGACAAGTTTTGCAAGTTTGCCAGTTTTGTTCAGAAAATCAGAGATATTTCTGATGCGAAGGGACTTGTGTCTATATCCCTGACTTGCAGTGTTGGCTTCTATGTGATGGGATCAGGTAAGTCTTCTGAAATGATTTAAAATTTTTATGCCATGGGTTCAGATTTGTTGGAAATGAACGTACCCTCAAACGTGTGAGAGCAGTTTTTGAGATAAAAGGTGAAGTATTTCACTTTTCTCAGCCATGTAGGAACATCTGATACAAAAAAAAAAAAGCAATGTGTTTTAATTTTGGGGTTTTTTTGCTGTTATTATTTGTGTGTCTGGTTTTGGTTTTTATGTAGAATAAGTTTGAATTTATAGTGGTAGTTCTTGATAAGATTCAGGCTGATGAGAGAACAAAGGGCAGCACTGACTCCAGCCTTGGAGCCTGGCTCTGCCTTGCAGCCTTGGGGGGCGGGTGACAGGGAAGAGATGCTCTACTGGAAAAATGAATAATGGATATTTTAAAGCCAGAAAGTTGAGTTGTGGTTTTGGAGAATTCCTCAAATACTCTTTTCTTGTGGAATTGTAACAGTTGTCCCAGGGTTAGTTGAGCTCCCTGCTCTGTATTTGGAAGTGCCATGTAATGGGATTAGAGTCTCTGCTGCCACTGCGAGGCTTTTCACCACCCTCTGGGAGCTGTGAGTGCTGTTCCACCTGTTGCCTTCCCCAGGTGATTTGACTCCATTGTTTGAACCTGTGTGAGTGTCTGGTTTGTGGAGTTTTCACTTTGTGTGGAGTACAAAACCACTTGTGGTTTTATTTTGCTGTCTGCCAGCCTAATTTGAGAGTGCCCTGTTTACTTCATTTGTGCAAGCAGAGGCCTGCGGGCTTGGGATGCTTCCCTGCCATTGCTGTGGAGGCTGAAGAAAGCCTACTTGGTTGAATCATGGATTACGTGTACCTCCAGTATGTTTGAATATTGTGAGTTTCTGTTTCCCAAACTCAGCAACTCTGTAGCAGATGCTTTGGAAAACACGGATAATTAATATTCAAGAACCTGGTGTTCAAGAATCTTGTGTTACTGCTGTGACTGTGTCCTTTCCCTTTGAAAGCTGGCGGTGTGGGCTTTTGTTTGTGGCCACAAGACTCTTCTTAAATCACTTATGAAGGCAAAAAGAGAACTGGGATGACTCAGGTATCTAACTGGTGCTTATCATCAGAAGGACAACATTTAGACAAAGATGGAAGAGGGAAACAGGTGTAGCTTATGATGGCATAAGCAGTTTTTAGTAAAACTCAAGCTTTCAACTTTTTTTTTTGGCCTGAATAACACTTGCTTCTGCTTGTCTGTACATTTCTTTTCCTTGCAAACACTCCTGCTGTTTCTTATAGTAATCTTTGTTTTAATCTGGTTAAACAGACAAGAAAAAAAGAGTGTGTATCTCTAAGTTCACCACCTGAATAGGGAAGGGGAAGCTGTGACCTATTTATCACATCAGGCATTTCAGAAGTTGGTTCAAACCTCCACCGTGGAAATAACAGAAGCTTACTCAAAGATTTTGACATTTAGAGGGATCAAAACTGGGAGGGACAACACTTAATTTTTTATTCTGCATTCAAACAATTTACGTAGCATAGGGTAAATACAGCTGTAATAATATGGCAGATGACATCAATTAGTAGTTCTTCAGTTGTACTTCTGTGTTTTATAAATGTATATACTGGGTTGATCCAGCATCAGTGGGAAGGCAGAAAGTGATGTGAAGTGCGTCTCTCGTGAGTTTCTATTCTCTCTGAGTTCTGTGTTGGATGTTCAGAGTACATTTGTGTAACAGATCTCTGAATCCCAGAAACCTGTTGAATGAACAGTTGGTGGCTCTCTTGATAGTTTTAATGTAAATTTTGGGGCTACAGAATAGGAATGTTAAAGATACGTCTAAGGACAGTCCAGATAAAATACTGACTTGTACCATGACCTGTTTCTGCCAAGTGTGGATTTCACTGAGGCTGGAAAATAAGATATTATTGTATGGATATAAATGCTCAAAAGTTCTGCTGCAGAAGAACTTCAACAAAATACATACTTTTAGTCCAAAGAATGAAAGTTTTGTGGGACAAAAATGTAAAGTTCTGCACCTTGTAAAGCACTGTCAGGGGCTGGAAATGAAGAGGTTCTTATTTTTTTTCTTCTTTCAGAGGCCTTTCCCAGTAACACTGTCCTCGTTAGTCAGAGAGGTGCAGACTTTTTGGGGAATAGGTAATTTTTCCCCCCTCCAACACTGGAGCTGGATCTGCTGTTTGTAGACAGTCCACTTCTCGTTATAATTCTGCTTCTTAAGGAAAGGACAGAAACAGCTCGATCTTATATACACACTTGTAATACCTGTTTTATTTCCAAGGATGAAGTAGAGCTGCAGCAGGATGAAGAAAACCTGCCCTATGAAGAAGAGATTTACAAAGATTCCAGTACCTTTCTTAAGGTGAGCTGCTTTTGCAATTGGAAGTGTAGTCAGAGCTGGCCTAGTTGTGCTAAACTGTTTGTGCAGCTGGTGAGATCTGAAATACAGCTTTAAAGGCTGAAGTAGTGGCTTGGAACTCACAGGTACAGAAGCTGCCTGTGACAGATCTGACTGTAACTGGTGTTTGTATTTTTCTGAGGCAGCTCACAGTGAGCTGCGGGAATGGTGGGCCTGGTTTGGAACTGAGAGGATGGTCTTGACCCGTGGAACTTATAAAGGCACGTTGGAAAGATAATCTGCTCCTTTCTCATTTATCAGAGTTAACACGTACAATGTGTGTGTATGTGCAGTTATCTCCTGTTGCTCTCACTGAACTACTTCCTGTTCTCCAGGGCACTCAGAGCCTCAATCCACACAACGATTACTGCCAGCACTTTGTGGATACAGGACACAGACCCCAGAACTTCATCAGAGACGTTGGTATGTCACAGCCAGAAACTGTTTGAAGATGACTCATTTGATTCAATAGCACTTCTTTTTCTTCCTCTTTTTTAATTCCTTACAGTTTCTGGGAAGTGCAGATAGACAAACTTTCCCTAGTTTGTCTCAGTGTGCATACATATCAGTATAGCGATCTATATGAATGTTTTTATTTTCACTTACTTAAGAGGACATTATTATCAAGACTGTTCTTATCCTTGGTTTTGCTTGAAAGTGTTTCACCGGGAAGATTTTTTTTCCAACCTAAGCTCTCTTGATTCCAGAAAGTAGATGAGTTTAATAAGGAGATCTTCAAACCTCTGGAAGTTTACTGTTCACCTGTGTACAGGGCTGTATTGCCTCTTAAGCATGTAAAGTATGGGAAATACTGACATTTAAGTCTGGAAACAATATGGATCATGTTTCCCAGCTAAATTGGGTAACTGCTGACAGCTCATTAGAATGCCCAGGTTTAGAGGATGCTGCTTTTCAAGCTTACATGTATCTAGACATAACTTATTACTGAAACGATGCTACACTGGGCCTGAAGCTAAGGCACAATTTGGTCCTGTTTCCCAGAATAGGTGCCTAGCATTTGGTTTATAAAAGGAACAGGACATCTCCCTCTGCAGTTTTATGCAACAGTTCTCTGTATTTTATCAAGTGTGAGATTGCCAGGGCAAGGCGATTGTGTTTTTAGATGGCAGCCCAAAGAGGTTTGGTTTGCCTCCAGAGGCTTTTAGTTTATTCTTCTCTATATTTTGTGGACGGTTCTGTGAAACACATCTGAATGGTTTTTAAGAAAAATGAGTTCAATTGGATCTTTATCTTAAAAGCACTTGAGGCAGTTCTACACTCTTCTTGGAAATGAGTACAGAGAAACAGCAGCCCCTGTAGTGTGCCCTGAGTTCTCTGCTGTGTAGGGATTTCAGGGAAGGCACAGGATGAACACTTGTGCACGTGTTGATGTGGAGATGAGCACAGCAGCAGCAGCTGGGCCAGAGCCTTTCACAGGGCTGAGCTGTGTCAGCTGCACATGGGTGAGCACGCGTTTTCTGCACCATGATCACATCTCTGCTGAGGTGCTGCAAGTTAGTGCAGGTGGCCCAAAGATAAACAAGTGGTTCTAGAACACCCAGCCATATCTTCTTGATGTTGCTGTTGGAAAAGAGGGAGAGACACGTGGGTCTGGGTTTGGTTAGTTTGAGGGATTTTGCTTTAAATTGTTTTGCATCTATTGCCCAGCTGCTGCTGCCCAGGGGTATTGGACTCACACGGGCTGGAAGCAGCACAGTGGTGGAAATCAGGAGAATGCAGCAGTAGCTTTAAGCTGTTGCATATGTAAGGAAAAGGATGAAAATAACTGTTGGGTGTTTTATGCACGAGTAGCAAGAGATAATAAAGGTTAGACACCAAGAACTTTGCTTTTATCATTGCATTCCTAGGATTGGGACTTAAGAAGTTTGAATTAAAATGAGAGAAATGAAGTGTTTGTGGGTTTGGGTGAGGTTTTTTTCTCCATTTTATTAGTAGTGTTCCAAGTTGTACTTTTAAATGAACATGAAGCCTTTTAAATAACTCCTTACTAAAGTTCAAGTGATACTGCTTGGGAAGCAGAAATGGTACCTTGTTGGTTTATGCTGAACCTGCTGCTGGCAGTAGCAAACCCATTGTCTCTAAGGGAGAATGAAATATACTTCAAAGTATATTTTCCTTTTTACAACATCTGCTGCAAAAGATCTAATGAGGGTTCTCTCCTTTGCATTCTGTACACATGAAAGGTTGGAAAAGTGACATCATAAAGCTACATGTAGGAACATGTGTTCAGATCTTCATGACTGCCACCACAGCACCAAATCTCAGTGTAACAGTTGCCTCAGGGAACCCCAGCTGCCACCTTGGAAACAGTCATCAAAGATTACACAGACTATGCTGTGAATTAATGTTAATTAGATCTTTATAGAAATTTATGGATGGGGTAAAACCAAAATAACTTCTTCCATCATCCTGGCACTTTCAGTTTAAATGAAATGTTGTTTCCTTCTGGTAACTGGAGTTGTGAATTCCTGATCCACTGTAGTGCTCTGGAGAAGATCAGAGCATAGACACTGCATCAGTAACAGCCCTGATGAGCTGGGTGAGGGCAGAAGGCTTTTGTCAAGTACTGAACAAAAAACTGCTTTAAAGGGTTTGCTTTGTTCTAACAAAAATTAAAATCAGACTAAGTATTAACATTTGGACCTATTCAGAATACTGGACAATGCTTAATTGATAGAGATTTACTCTGTTAAGTAGTTGTTAACTTCATGTTTTCTTCTTCTTAGGCTTAGCAGATAGGTTTGAAGAATATCCAAAACTTAGAGAGCTCATCAGATTGAAGGATGAGCTGATATCTAAATCTAACACTCCTCCCATGTAAGTGTTCTTGTGGAAAATGCCTTTCTTCTCCAGACCTGTTTGAAGTTAGCTGTCTGCTATGCAAATCTCTATCTTCAGCACCTGCTTAGAATTTACATTTTCTCTTTCTGTTTGTGTATACAAATGAATCAGTTGAAGCATAGAAGAATAAGATCACTCTGGTTTTGTTAGTTTAATCTAGATGTTTAATACAGTGTATAAACAAGATTTTCTTTCCAATGTGTGATTATTTATAGTCTCTAAAGCTTTGATTTTTTTTTTAAGACCAAATTGTCAACTGCTTTGGCTGCGGGCTTTAATTTGGGAACTAAAAGAGTATCATGTGGTGATGAATCTCTTGTTTTCATGTGGTTTATGATAACAAGAAGAACTTTTAAAAATTGGCCTCTTAATATAACCTTAGCTTTTCTTGTAGCAGCTGCTTTTTGTGTAGTGTTCAGCTGTTATCTCAGTATCCATCAATCACGTTACTTTGGAGTTGAAGACAAAAATGTTTAGGCTGACTGGAAGTCGTTTGTCCTTATTGACTTGGAATTACCTTGGAGTTTTTGCTGAATGTCAGACACAGCCTCAGTGTGCAGCGTGTTGCTGCAGGGCTTGAGACCTCTCTGAACCTTGTGCTTGCCATGTGCAGCAGTCTTAATCTGTACCACAAAAATCCACCTTATTTAATGATAGTCACATAAACCCCATGAAATAATTGTCTGAACAACTGAGTGCAAAATGCAGAAGTCAACCTGCTCTTTTAAGCTAGGTATGCTTTGGTCATAAAGTATAATAGGGGGATAACCAGTAATCAGATGCTGCCTTCTGACAACACCAAGTACACAGATGGATCTCTTCCACTCACCTTTTGGGAAGGGGAAGGTGGTGGTCTACTGATCAGCTTTACTAAGGTTAAAGGAGTTTACAGGAGGGCAGTGTAATTTTTGGATAGTGACAGAGCAGTGAGTGGTGTGAAGGAGAGTCATAAGAGTGTGTGTGAGCGTGTATTGAATAGAATCAATGTGGGGGGGAATTCTGCTTGGTACAAGAATAGAGAAATACATGTATACTATATAAAATTAACAATGTTTCCAGTATGTAGAATCTTTGGAATAATTGTAGAAATATGCCACTTTCCCCGTTAGCCAGGCAGTGAGTGTTTGCTTCTGAAATGTTTATGTTTCCTCCTATTATAGCCCACGGGTGTACAGAAAGTGAAGTGAGTCTGCACTGGATATTGTTGTACAGTCTGTGTGGGCATCTGTTTCCTGCTTGCTAAGTTAGAATCCTAAAAACTGTTTATTAAGACTACTTAAAAAACACAATGCAATAGCATCCAGCCTCGATTAAGTGAGGGTGTGTAATGGTTCTCCTCTGGATTTGGAGCATTTGACATGTCCAGCCCACCCAGCAGACCCTGCTCTTAGCTGGCTGCACAGAAGTGCTGTGTGGAGTGTGGTTCTCAGGCCACTGTTGAACCTTGTCCAAGCAGTCTGGCATCTTCTGTTTAAACAGGTATTTGCAAGCAGACTTGGAAGCCTTTGATATTAGGGAACTGAAGTCCAAATTTGATGTGATCCTGCTGGAGCCACCATTGGAAGAATATTACCGAGAGACTGGCATTACTGCCAATGAAAAATGCTGGACCTGGGATGATGTAAGTACCTTTTTTTGCTGTGAAGAACATCTCATAAATTTGTTTAAGCAAATAGGGTTTAATTTAGTAAATACAACTTTCTGTTCTCTCTGAGCCTGGCTGAAAACTTGAACCTAAAGAGAAAACTGGGTTTTCTCTCTGCCCTTACCTTCACTAAGCTTTTTGTTTGATTTTTGGCTGTCCATTGAAAATATTCCCTTGTTTCTTGAGATTCTTAAGGCATGCTTTTTAATATGCTGGTCTTCCAGTAAAAAGTGCAGGTTAGTTTGCTTTACCGACATTCCTCCATTCTCCAGTTATTGATTGGGTAGGAAATTTTAAAGGTCAAACCAGTAATAATCCCTAGAAACTTAAAAAAATAGATAAACCTCACTTGTGGAATTCTTTCTCTTGTATTTATTCAAAAATGGTGCCTGGCAGTGCTGCCCAGGGCAAAAACATTTCATCCTAACAGAAAAACTGGAGTGTTGGAGGCAGGACTCAGCCTCCTAGTTTGGAGTTACATCCTCTTAGAATGGCTCCTACTGCATTATTTTTCCTTGGAGTGGCACTGAATGCAGCTTGATTTGATGTGTTAGCAAGTTAGAGATGAATCCTTTCAGCTTGTGATGACTAACAGATGCTTTGCATCCGAAGTTATCTCATCTTGGATGTTACTCATTTGCTATTGTTGAACCAGTGTCCTCATGAATTCTGGCTGCTTTTACTAAATGTGAAAACGGAGAGAATGTCTTTACTATTTAGTGGTAGGAATTAAGCTGAGATTTTTAGAATGTATTCACAACTTTCATGCAAGTACTTAGAGAGGAAAAGAAACAGAGTACTGTTGCTTCTGTATTAAGTGTTTTTGCTGCCAGTGGAATGATTGAACGAAGCAGAGATTTGAGGAGGACATCATGTGGGTTGTATTTGTCTTTTAAGTCTAAAATTTTTTATACAGGTAAAATTTCTGTTTGTGATGGTTTCATCCCAGCCAGCAGGTCAGCCCCAGGCAGTCTCTGGCTCACTCCCCCACCAGTGTGATCAGGGAGGGAATTGGAAGAGTAAAAGCTGGAAAACTTACAGCTTGAGACAAAGGCAGTTTAATGGGGAAAGCAAAAGCCATACACACAAGCAAAGCAGAACAAGGAATTAGTTCCCTGCTTCCTGATAGTTTCTGTGACAATGCCTCAAGACTCAGTATTCTTCCTGATACAGCTGGTGATTTGTATTTAATTCGGGAATGCTTTTATTGCTCTTATTATTACTAGATCATGAAATTGGAAATTGAAGAAATTGCAGCCCCAAGGTCATTTGTGTTTCTGTGGTGCGGCTCAGGCGAGGGTCTGGATCTCGGCCGAGTGGTAAGATGTTGTTTTAATTCAATTTAACAGGGACAGGCTTCAGAGTTTATTTTTATCTTTGACTTTTCCCTGTATAGAATTTTCAGCCCTAACTGCTGAGGGATGTTTTGTTACTGTGTTAGAGGATATGTGATTTTAAATGGCATTAACTGTTTAGATACCATAAATGTCCAGATGAGTCATTGACTATGTGAGGAAGCATAATTCCTTGGAGTCTTGGGTTTGATGTGTGTGTGTTGACGGAGCAGGTTGCCAAGTTACAACTTTTTTAACAGAAGTCTCAATAGTTTTCTGCCAGAAATATTCATGCTAGGAGAAAGGTCCTACTGTTTCATAAATGGAGATACAATTGTCATCTTTCTGCATGCCAGGGAAAGGCTGCTTGTGTTGGGGATGCTGCACAAAGAATTCCCAATTGGCTCCTGCTGTGCTGAAACATTATTCAGTTCGAGCAGTGCCTGCCATTGAAACAAATCACAGACAACTGTTTAAGGGCAGCCTGTGGTTACTGATCTGTTTGCTTTGGCTGTTTTTCAGTCTGAAGTTGGCCAGATAGACTGGGTTTGGTCATAGGCAGGTTTGTAGTAGCTGGACAGTCCTTGAGTAGGAAAAGTCAAGGCCTAAGTGAGTGTTCAGTTCAGGTCACTTGATGTTTTTGTGCAGTGTGAACTGTTTTACTTATTTCTAACATTTAGTGTCTGCGCAAATGGGGTTATAGAAGATGTGAGGACATTTGCTGGATTAAAACAAACAAGAACAACCCTGGCAAGACCAAGACTCTAGACCCTAAGGCTGTCTTCCAAAGAACCAAGGTAAAGAATTGGCTCCATTCCTCCTCTGTTTCCATTCTGTCTCTCATTCTTTGCTAATGACACACCCGGTGTTGGTGACAGGCTTGTGAGAAAGACAACAGAAGGACTTCCAGGTTCTGTTCTGCAAAGCACATTTTATGGAACTAAATTTAGCAATAGAATTTGACTAAATTCAATGTCAAAATAAGTCTTTAAATCTGTAGATTTTTAACTGAATCTGTTAATAAAAAATAACTAGAGAAGATTGGCTATTGGTTCGAAAAGCACACGAGGAGGTGTATGCCCAGAGCTTGGACCAGAGAGAGGTCTGGTGAAGCCAGAGCTCAGACAGCATCTCCTGCCTTCCTGGAGGTGATTGCATAGCACAAGTGATAGAATGGATCAGCTTGGTTTAAACCAAACATTTGTTTAAGATGCTTTGTGGAGAATGTGTATTGAAGGAGGTGCAGAGAAAAAAAAGTATTCTGGTTTGTGACTCAAATGTCTGTTGTTCAGAAACTTAGAGAAATGTAAATTGGACTCATAAATAATTGGTTTGGGTATACATGAGTGTAACTGGCAGTTTTACTGAGTACAGAGAGCTGGTTGGCAATTTATTAATTTCAAGTGTCAGTGAACCTCAGGACTCTTACCTCATTCATTAATCATTCATTAGCATTAAATATCCTCAAGTCTGTCTCAAACTGGCCATTGTTAGGAGTATAAACTTCCCTTTAGGATATCTGGAATCTTTCTTTGACTTGCATTTACATTAATCTGAAGTTTGTTTGAAAGTGTGTTGGATTAGTTATAAATATTTGTAAGTATAAATATTGTGTGTTTATTGCATAGAGTATTGCAAATATGTGCAGTTTGCTCATGAAGGCAAGGTTAAAACTAACACAGGAGGATGTGAGGATTTGATATGTCTTTGTTTAGCAAGGAAAAATAGTTTCTGGTATGGGGGAATTCCTGTGTTTATGGAGCAAGAGTTGGGCTGAGGTCACTGTTTGTGATAAACACTGAAAATGGAGTGAGTTTGCTCTGAAACAAATACTGTTGGCAAGCTGAGTTTACCAATGCTTAGAGCAGCAAATGTGTTCTGTTCT
>VZTT01067133.1:0-12682 GCA_013400855.1 Buphagus erythrorhynchus
AAAAAATGTTTACCTATGGCTATAGTATCTGCACTAATTTGCAGAGTTTTTGCATCTCTATTTCCCTTTCATGTAATATATTGGAATGCACTGTAGAAATATTGGCATCTGCAGTAGCTGTAAGATCAAATATTTTGATGAAGATTATGTACACCTCTCACAGGAAGGAACTAAGACTTATCCAGGGAAAAATAAATAGTCTCCACAATCTGCAAGCTTTGAATCAGTATTAAGCATGATAAAATAAAACAAATAGTAGCATTTCCAGTGATAAAAATTCAACTAAGAGAGAAGTGCCAAAACTTACCTTTAGCTTCCACTGTCTCAAATGGGATGGAGTTACTCAGAAGGCAGAGCCAGTGCTCTTAGCCCCTGACCAATGGCAGTGGCATTCTGGGGCTGTGGGTGGTAGTACAGCTTCTACCCTCAGCTGAAGACCTCAGCCCAGGGAGTTTCTCAGACTTCAAACACCTTTATACATGATTTTGCTGAACTGAATTTTTGGAAGGTCAAACAAAGATTTGTTGTAAGGAAATGGCATTTATTTCACGTGACAGTTTTTTACCCCATCCCCTCAAATTTCTTCCTGTTCCTACCAATATACCAATAACACTCTCAGTTGTATTCTGGAAACAACATTTTGTGTTACCTGACAACCTACAAATACAAATTTGTCAGTGTCCAAAATCAAGGCTTAAGCAAATTAGTTTCTATATTAAGATCTTTCCTATATGTAACATCTCTATTTTGTGACTTATTATATGTGATAATGTTTAATGAATTTCTGTCTATTGCAGGTATTATCTGGTATGTATTCAGAAGTACTTTTTTCCCCCCTTTATTTTCTGTAAGTACTTATGAAGCAATGCTAATAGAATATACTATTTCCAGTGTTTTCCTTCTGAGAGGAAATGCCATTTTCTTAATAGATAGGAACATCTTTCATATGCTGCAAATGATGGGCATATACTGTAGTATAATGTGCTCTATTACACCAGAAAAAAGTTTTACTATATTTGTATGTCAAGCTATCTCTTTTCTTAATTGATTGTGTTTTTTTTATTATCAGTTCCTACCTAATTCTGTACTTTTATATTATCAGTATTTGTACAACATGCACTTATTCCTCTGAATATTTTAATAATTTTTCCAACTCTTCAATGAAATAGATCTCCTAATACTGTCAACATCCAACAGAACCTCTCCTGTATCTCTGGAGGGATGTAAGATTCATGTATAAGGCTCCAATGTGCTAAGGAAACTTTATTCTCTTTGCTTTATGTAACTTCCACAGCAATTTTTTTTTTTTTCCAATATGGCCATCTTAGTGGACCAAATTTGCATGAGGCACTGAAAGCACATCAAGAATTTTAAGCCACGTGCCTTGTGGCAAGAATCCCAGATGTCTGGCAGGGCAGTATGTACAGTGAAAGCACCACTATTGTGTCCTGTTGCTCTTCTCTTTCTTCAGATCAATAGCCTCAGTTTACTCCTTAATTTAGTGGTCTAGCTGCTTGCAATGCCTGTGTGTGCTCCTTCCTGACAACAAAGCAAACATCTGTACCTTCTGTAGCAAAAATTTGTCATTCACCTTCTTAGTGCTGCTGATAATTTTAATGCTAGTTAACATTATTTCACTTTTAAGTATAGTATTTTCTGCTGTGCTTGGTAATTTAAGATTTATTCTGCTAAATCTTCACTTCCAATATGTCTCCTTCATTTACAAAACATACTCTCTCTAATTAGATCCAATATTCATTGCTTTCATTTGTGAAAAAGATCCCAATTTTTTATTCTTTATTGAAGGAAAATTCTTATCTGTAACAAGTTATTAATATAAATATTAATGTTTTTCTTCATTCTAGCACAACTAAGTAGATTTAGGCATACTGAGACCTAGGGCCTGAAACCTTTGTATCTTTTGGTCTGCAGATTTGCTTTTTTTGTTTTTTAAGACCTCAAACCACTTTGTGTCTGGGTCTTAGCTTTGGTTTCAGTGGTATACTGTATTCCTGTCAGAATACAATATGCTTTGCTGACCTTGTTTTCCAGAAACACTAAACAAGTAAAATTAATTGAAGGCAAATGTTAACTTACAAATATTGGATTTTTGTTTTTTTCTTAGAGCTAGGGAAACTTATCTGAAAAAGAATATATTTTATATAAAGATTTTTACAAGCTTGTGAGCATGATGGTTTGCATAGCACACAAATAAGAAAACAGTTTTGTTCATTTTGGTTTATGATTTGAAGAACAAGAGTTTGGAGATTGAATGGTGTATCTGTAGGGGACATGCCTTAGTTGGTGCTGAACTTAATGTTTGGCAATTTGTTTGAGCTTGGATGACAGGAGTCATGACACTAGCAATCCTAGACCAGCTAGAAACCCAAGAGACCCAACAACAACAACAAAAAAAAAAGATAAAAGAAAATAAAAGACTACTTAGNTTAGAGGCCCTGTGGTATTGCTGAGCAAAAACCCAAGCATATAAAAAAAGCTCACAGAATATTTGTGCTTGAGTTAGAAACTGATTCAGATCACAGCTTGCATTTTCTGAATCCTGTTATCACAGAAGATAATGAAATTCCTGAGGCTGACAAAAGGACATTTGGGAGTGAGCTTTCCATGTCCTCTAATTAGTCCCTTCACTGACACTTGGGTTTTTTCCAAATCCTCTGGCCTTGTGCAGTCTAAGTTACTGTCTTGTGAACTTCCTCAGCTGTCTTTAAATCTTGCTGCCTGACTTAGTTGGGCTTGATTAAAAGCTCACTGAAGTTAATGGAGAGTTCCATCACATTCAGTGGTTTTTGGGGCATGGCTTAAACTGGAAGCATACCCAGCTGTGACCATTGCCTAACACATTCCTAGTCAGCATGCATTCCCGCTGCACAGTTTCTGGCAGTAGTAAATGAATTAATTTATTCCCCTGTTTTTTTGAGAAGGCTTTGTTTCCATTTCAGTTCTCCAGTTCTTGGAGGTGCAATGACTCCTAAGTGTGTTCTTGAACTCAGTGCCAAAGCCTCAGGGTCGTCCTATTCTTGTTTTTGCAAAACTTTGATTACAAAGCATTGAGCCTTTGATTCAGACTGTCAACATTCACTCGTTATAATTTTTTCTTCGCTTTCTTTTCTTTTGGTCCTCACAGATTAATTGCCAGGAATTTATGATAAGAAAAAATGTGTGGAAAAAATGCTACCATTGCTATAAAATGAAAAATCCTGTCTGATTCTCAGAAAGAGCTTGGGTATTGTACCAGCTTTCCCTCTTGACAGCTTCTTGGCCTGCCAGTCTGAACAGAAGTGGAGGTCTTCAGTCTACTGTGTCAGCTCTGGAAAATTCTAGTACTGATTTTTAACGAGAAGAGCAAGATATGTCCAGCTTTGAAAGGAGTGACAGGGGAATCCCAAAATAACTTGTTCATTTTGTTGTTTTACCTTGGCACCTGGCTTAAAGATTCTCCTGGTCTGAAGTGATAGTGTAAGAGTAATAAAGCAAAATAAGTTAACATGTTGATGTATTCTCATCTAGAATAGTAGCAAAATAAAATATCACCTTCTCCTGGGCCAGGGCACAGTCCTACATAATGGGGAGGTAATACATGAGTTTTCCAGTAATGGTGACAGTAAGTTCAACTGTTGGGTTATGCAGTCTCTTAAAAAACCACATTCAGTTTCCTCCGAGTTTTTCATATTCTGTGACCAGAAATGCATCTGTCAGATGAACAAAATGGGGTCACTCATATTGTGTAACAGAGATAATTGTGCTTTGGTCAGAACTGGGATGTCCATGAATTTTCATTTCTCAAAATATGCTATGCCTCATGAGCTTGTTAAGGTGAGTATGAGGAAGCAAATGAATTTCTTTGAGTTTACTGTAGACAAGTGACTGCAAAGTAGATGTAACTCCTTCTACAGACACTCATTCTTTGGAAAGACATGCATTATTGTGAATTAAAAAAAATAAATTAGGATTTAAAATATATTTTTTCAAACAGTATCCTTTTACCTACACATTTGTACCTTTACCTAATTCAAATTGATTGGTTTTCCAAATGAAACTAATATTTAGTATTCCAGATTATGCTCACTGAATGAATAATTTTACTACAGTGCATAGCAAAGAACATTCTCTTTTTGCACCTGGATCAACCATCTTTGACATCTTACTTCCCCCAGTCATTTAATATGAAAATCCTCCAATATTTTCATGGATGTTACATGATGTACCAGTGCATCAGCTTCATGTCCAAATAAAACTTTTTCTCATCTTGTGTTTGGTGTGTGACTTTATTATTTCCTGAATCATTATTTATCATTCATTTTCCAATCTTAAACATGTGGTCAGAATCATACTGGACAAAGGAAAAGCACAGTGTGAAATTCTGGAATCATTGAAGTTACTACAATCAGTTTCAGGGCTAAAATTCAGACCAGTATTTTAGATTGATTCCTTCTGTGATACTGAACACTCTTGACTCTTTGTTGTTTGTTTGTTTGTTTGTTTGTTCTATAAGCATAAGGAGAAGATGGAGAGGTAGGCATCTGCTTTGATAAATCCCTTGCCTGTCTCAGTATCACTTCCATTTCACGAATTTGCAGGATTGTGGAATTTTGTTCACCCTAGGGCCCTGAGAAAAGGAGAGCATCATATGAACCTCACTGGGACTAGGGAACAAAGGCTGGATAACAGAAAAACAAATATCTCAGAGAGAAGGAGAAAGGAAGGAAATCATGTGTCTGCAGAAGGGATTAGCATTTCCATTTTGCTCATCAAAGTTTAGAGAAGTACAAAAGAAGGATTTAGAGTGCTCCAACTGTTCCATCCCCTGTGCAAATTAGCATAAACAGCAGGGAAAAGAGAGTTAAACAGAAAATGTGAGATAGCTACAACTGTTTTTGTTAGCAAAGTCTTGTTTTGATTTAATTGTTTCTACATAAACAGTGAACGCAGGCAATAAAAAGAAGTTTTTTAATGAGTCACAGAAATAACTACCCTTTACATACAGATCTACTCAAGTGTCTTATTTCTCATGTTTGCCTGATGTTTTGTTCTTGATAGCAGATTCTTTTTCAATTCATGCACTCCTAAAGTCTGTTATTCTTTTCTTCTATGGTTACTTTAATTATCACCTCTTATTTCCATGGTTGATGCAGGCAGATAGCATATGACTTTTTTCCCTGTCCTTCAAATATATATTGCTGCTTTCTTTGTACTGCCTGTCCAGCTGTTTGGTTTTGGATTTGGGGGTTTTCTGATTAGGCTTTTTTTGGTTGGTCAGGGTTTTTTAATCTTTTAGAAAAAAAATAACATGCCAATTTGAAATTTGTCAAATGTATGCTAGATCCATCTAATAGTGCTTACTAACAGTAAAATCTCAGAATATTTTCATGCAGTCTGGTCTACCAGACTTATGAATTTCTAAATGAGCATTCAGAGTATTGTTTTCTTGCATATGGAAATACCACATCTATATAATCTCTGATAAATCACTGCATTCAGTATACTTGGAATTTCTTAGTTGTTAAGAAAAAGAGTTAGCTGCAACAGAGACCATGCACATTTACAGTAGAATCAAATCACCCATAGTTATAGCAACAGGAATGGATGGCTCCTGCCTTTCTTTCAGAAAGGGTGATTTAGAACCTTCAATATCTGCTTCTGAAATCCCTAAATTTTGTTGCAAACTGAGCAAGATCTAAAATTTATTACTTTTAATCACCTTAAGCCAGGCTTGATGTAAAATTCAAAGATCCCCCTTAAATACATTGCTAATTTTACATCTCTAGTATTTGTTTGTATAATAAGCCCACAAGTTAAATCCATCATAGCATGCTATTCCCTCTTTCTGTATGTTATAAATTTTAAAACAGATTAAAACCTTGTCAGATTATTACTATGTATTGTATACGAATAAACCATACTGTTAGCCTAGAAAAGCACTTTGGAAATCAGAGAAGTCCAGTTATTCAAACTCTGCTAAAACAGGCCTGAAATACACTTTATTATAAATTATGTTCCTTGCATTTCTTTTTATTTGATTAAAAAGTATCAAGAGAATATATTTTTTGAAGGATATTTAGTAATTTAGGTTTTGAAACAACTGGGAAGCAATACTGAAATACAATCTAAATTGATGTTGGTGCCTAAGATAAAATCTTTCCCTGTTCCATGCAAAGACACATATGAGAGAAGGAAGTGTGATTTTTTTTTTTTTCTGAAGATTTTCCTGGAGAAATCTTAATGGGTCAATTTTTTCTACCTTGTTACTACTCCTTTCACACTTTTGAAAGTGCTTGGCTTACAACACGCCTGGGTTGGTCTGTCGGGTACGTGCATTCACACAGATCTTTGCAGGTTGTACCAGAGCTCACGAATGAAGGCAGCTTCAGGAATTCCCAGTGTGGCCAAAGGCAGGAGTCAGAGCCTCAGGCTCACATACTTGGGTTCTATTCCACTCACATTAGACAGACTGTCATTCTTCTAAAACCAAATTTACAATTTGCTGTTTAAGGGGTATAATTTACATCAGTTTTGAGAAGGAGCAGGGAAAGAAATTGCTGTCCTTTCTTTAATCATGGTTGAATATAAGATAGCACTGCTGAGTATGCAAGCCTGTGGTGTTGCAAAATGGTTTTTATTAGCATACAGAGCTATTGTCTGCTGTTCCAGTCCACCCTGTGGACTGGTGGTGTTAGACCCTTTCAGGAAAATGCAGTTCCTGGCCCCCGAGATGGAAAATTTCAGCATGTTTTTGCTTAGCTAAACAAGTACAGTTCAGAGCTGGGTTATCATATTTATCACTAAAAGAAGAATGATATTTTGCTTGGGATTGAAAAATAAACTAGAAGCAAAGTTCAATAAGACAAGGATTTGGAATTCAGTAGGGCATAAGCTTTGTGTTGTATGTTGACATACTAATTTATTCAAATGAAATTGTGGACACTGTTACACTACACTTGTTTCATGGATAGAGAATATAAGAGATTTTATGTAGCATAGTATCCTCAAAATCTTGAGAAAATTTGAAATTGATATAATGAATTAAAGTTGGTTTTCTCATTAGCATAAATATTTCCCAGTTTCCTGTGAAGTTTGAATGTGAAATTGTGTGTGTGCTCTTAGGTTTTCATTTTTTATTACATATATTGCAGTGGTTTATATCCTCTATATGTGTTTCCAAAACACTAAAAATGTTTGTAATGAAGTTGGCATGATCATTTGCATTTGTCTGCCTTTGACTAATCCTACATTTGCAACATAAAGGTGTTCTCTACTTTTATTGAATTTGTTACAAAATGCATGGATATTATAACTTGTAGTATCTTAAATTTTATAACAGTACAACTCACTAGCAAGTAATTCTCATGCACAGTGATCCAAAAAAGTTATAATTCCTCCAGACTGTAGAATACAATCTGGGAATTATTAGTGCAGTGTATAAACCAGTCATTTTAAGACTTTGCTCAGTCACCAGTGTGTCAGACATGCAGTTAGTATTCATGTTCTCAAAATATCAGTTGCACCCTTCAGTGCCATATATGCATTGTCTCCTTTTGATTGTTTCTTCTAGTAGGAGCCAAGATAGTGGCTCTGAGGGTTTTGATCTCAAGGGAAACTCTACTGACCTTCATTTCCATTGCTCTGATCTAGTATATTGGAAATATATTAATTCTCTTATCTCTTAAGGAATCAATGATTGAGTATGGGTCCGGTTAGATGATCCAGCCCTGACTATAACACAGCATTTCAGGCTCTATCCATCTTTTGGATGCTTTAGCTTACACAGCTGAAGGCAGAGAAGGAAAGTGGCACGCAGTGGGTGCAGGGGAGGTGGGTGCTGTGGCCAGGGAGCACTGGGCAGAAGTGAACGAGCCAGTGGCACAGATGAAACAGAAATAGCTGCTCTGGGCCAGGGCTAGCCACAGCCTGACTCCAGGACCTCTGGCACTGTAAATAAGAGACACATCACCCTTCAGCTAATAGCTCTCTTTGTTTGGTTTGAATTTCTGGTTTAAGCTGTTTCTTTTCTGAGTAGATGTGGGAACACGTCCTTTGAGATGCTTATGCACAAAGAATGTGAGAATCTTGATTTTTCTCATAGGCTTTAAGGAAAACTGTTAATTGGCTTTGGCTCTTAGAATGATATGGATTTATTTATTACTGATAAAATAATGTGGTTGTGAACAAGAATTAAAGATGTTTTTAATCAGACCTTCATTTATACAAAATAAATGTTTGGAAAACATCTTTTAAAAGTTTGGAGAAAATATCTACACAGAGAGCAATTCAGCAAAAGTGCAGGTTGCTGTGAGCATGACAATGAAGGAGACTATCATTTATTAATGAGCAGCATGTGAAATTCTCTGGTATTTTACAGGTCAGACATTCATATTTTTAAAATGCAGATATCCAAGAAAAATACTTAAGTTATTACTCAGTGCTTATGTGTGTGGTTGAACTGAAATATTAAAACATTTATTTTCAGCTCTATGTGAAATATAGGTGGCATTTCCAAAAGTGTTTTTCTAATTTATACAAACACACACACACATACACACAGAGAGATCCTGGTAGCTTCAAAAGATCTCAAGATAATACGATCAAATGGCCTTTAAACTTTTAATTAGTAGCATTGTCTTCTAGGAGGTTTCTGTTGCGTTTCATTGCCTGCACAATGTGCCATTGCTTAAAATCAGTATTTACTCAGCTCACAATCTCCATCAAGTTACCATGTGGTCTCTACTCTGCAAACTCCATCATCTCTCTGTTGCTGTTAACAGAAACAGGATCAGAACAGGGTGATGAAATGCCTTTTATCCAGCATCATCAATACAGCTAAAATACATGTAAAATGCTTCACTAAGTGAAATTTCATTATTGGATATCATCCCAAAGAGACAAACAAAGCAAAACCCGAGCACCTGGTCTAAGCAAGTGTTGGGAAAATACGCAAGGAAAATGGATGATACATAGAAGGGAAAAGGAAAGTGTTTTCCTCAAAACTGCAAATGTTACACTGTAGTGTGTTTCAGTGCTATTTCAAGGTTGCTTATGTCCTGTTTTCACACAAAGCTGTGCTGATGATTGTGTCAAGGAATCATTCACGGGGAAGTTTCAGATTGTGCAAGTTTCCTGAAGTCTACAAACCCAGATTAATCCAGATTCATCCATCTTTAGACTAAGGGAATAACTCCAACTCTGTGCAGAGAAAAATTCTACATCCAGGCACACAGGAAGCAGTGTTAAATTTCATTGTATAAATGGTGCTTTCTTTTTGTTTCTGTCCTTTGATGAGCAGTACAATGATTATAATGTTGCTTGTCCAGATGTTCACAGTTATTTTGCTGATTCATTTGATAGTCTGTTGGTCCATTGGGGGAAAAATTATCTGCTGGCACCATGGCATAAGGTCTTCTGTCAGCCATATATAAATTCAGGCAGAAACTTTAAAGTTTCCTAACTGCGAGAGCAGTAGAGGAATTGTCCTATGGTGGTGAAAAACCTTTGATCATGATAGTGTAAAATCACAGAAATGCATTAATTAGATTATGCGATAACAAGTAATGCAGATTTTTGCTCCAAATGAAAATGTTGTACATGAAGATCAGAAGGGATTCTTTTAGCACCTGGGGAAAGGGAGTAAGTGGGAATATTCAGCTATAGCCTGACATAGTCAAAATGGCAGGCAAGGAGGAGTATTTGAAACTGGGTGTATTTAATGTATGAAATGTATCTGAATGACCATGTATGAAGAGAGAAGGGAAAAAAAAAGAATTGCTGTACTGGAGATCAGAAGGAAGATATTTTAGTAACAGAGCTTTATAAAAATACTGATAAGAACCATGCACAGAAATAACAGCTCAGGTACATGAAACAGCATAGCATGTAGTGAAAAAATTCAGACCATAGAATTGTGGTATCCAAAAGAAGACTGGATGAGATATTAGTATCAGTAAGGAAGACACATAGATGGCATTGTGGAAAATTAAAGAAGAAGAGTAAGCTGCATTTTCCCCATTTAAAATTCCAGTTTCTTTAATATAGTTGTCAGCAGGAGACTGGGGAAACCTTACCACAGAGGTTAAAGATCAAGTAATGTGAATCTGTAAACTTGTCCAAGGAAAATGAGCAAAGGGAGATCAGCGTTGAGTGGAAGAGATTGAGGGAAAGACTAAGAGCTACTGAATAATGACCTGAGAAGTAAGAGGATCCTAGTTACTGGTGTTGCTGTTTAACCCATAAATAAGATGCAGAACCACCACTTTTTCACATAATCATTTCCTGGAAGGAAAAAAAGACATTTCAGTTTATCTCTGTTATGCAGAGATGCAAGTGTTCATCTCATTTGTAATTTCTAGTATTCATAGATTTTCTTTGCCTTAGTAAATTCTGAGGGTCAAAGCTGCAGCTGGTGAAAAACATCAGATTTTCCTGTCAGAGTGCACATTGATGAGAGTTGAGGTGTGAACATTCTGTGGTGGTTTAATGATAGCTAATACATAAGCATGATAGGCCAAAACTAGTTAAAGAACAGTGCAGTGTGACTTGTAAAACTACATTACTGAAGTAAAGTCATCTCTGAGGTAAATCACTAGGAGCCTGTGGTGAGCTTAGTCTGCTGGCAAAAGTCATTGCTTTAATTTACGCCTCTGAAACCTCATTAACAAAGGCAGATTTTGGCCCATATGCTATTTAAATAGAATTCAAGGGCAGTGAATAAGTCAGACATTTCTATCATTAAAAAGAATCCTGCTGAGGGGACCAGTCAGCTTTGGTTGCTACTCTATAGTGCCAGTGACTATCACTGTATCAGCTGCTGCAGAGAAGTTTGTTCCTGAAGGACTTAATGCAAGAGCATTTGAAATGGTTTCATTTCATTATGTCTGGAATTTTGTATCATTGAATAAAGATAATAAAGGGAGCAGAGGAGAATTCCATAATATATAGTCTGAGAAGAATAACCAAAGGCAACAAAAACTTTCCCTTTGGCAGTTAGATTTTTCCCTTTCACTCCATGAAACATGAGAACTTTCATTATATAAAACTGTGCTTTCTTGTGAATTTTTCCTTTAGGTTTGCCAGTGAGAGATGATGATTTAATTCTTTCCAGATATACAGTTGATTTAATATAATTTCTTTCATGTGGAACAAAAGGGGATAAATGGGCACAGATCCTAGAATATCTATTCTTTTTCACAAATCCTTAAGGGTACATTTCATGGAATCACAATATATTTTTGGCACTTGATTCTTGAAATAATTACACAATGTTTGATTATAAATCTGTTTATTGAAGATCATATGATGTTTGTCCTGTATGCTTACACTAGTTTTTTATTTTCTTTTAATGGACTGAGATGTATGCTTGAATTAAAAATACTGTTAAAACAGACATATTTGAATAAGAAGCCCTCTTGCCCAGATTTTCTAGACACAGCTGTTACTTTTTCAAACCCAGAAGCTTGCATGTACCTCATTCTCATTTCATTTATCTTGGATTTTTTCCAGAATAGCTTGAAGCATTGATTATGGTTAAAAGCTTCATTTTCCTCTAACTAAAACCGGTTTTATAAAAGTCTTCATTTCGTAATATCTTTAATTCACTCTTGTGCCTCTTCCTCTATCCTGTGTCTTTTACGTGCATGCAGTATGTTTCTTTTGTGTGCCACACATATTTAGTTGGAAAAAAAACATACTGAGACGAGCATATGTATCACTCAATTGGGAGCTATTGACACAAAGAACAACCTTGCCACTGTGGAATTCTGGCAAGAAGATGAGTCACTGTGGAGAGGGAACAAATGATCCAAACCAACATTTTATTCCCTAATTAGATTTTGTATTGAAATAAAAATATGTTGTCTTAAGGTTGAGCCAAAAAGCAGTTCTGTGGATGCAGGGATTTGGTCGGAGTGCTGTTGAGTATTTTCTTCTCAGCTTTCCCTTTCCTTTGAAATTCAATTTCAAAATTATTATCTTTTTTTACCATTCCGTATATGATTGAGGTAGAAAAGGGCTCAGGGAAATTCACAGCTTTTAGCCCTTCCCTTTCCCTTAGTTTTCTAGTAGAAGCCCATAAGATCATCCTCCCTGTCTGGGAATGGCTGCTTCACTGACTTCATTGTCCCGAATGAGGGAACAGCTGAATTTTGTTACTATTACTGTTGTGGCCATTTCAAAATAGTACTGCTGTTCTCACTGTCAAATTGTTGACCAGAATCCATTTGAGACCAATGTAACCCAATCTATCTGTATAATAAGAAATTCCCTTTTACGTTCCTGGAACCCCAGAGGATGTAAGATCAGATGTTTATCTTCCTTTAAAAAAAAATAACAACTGAAAAATGTTTATCTTGGAAGGTAAACTGCTTTTCAGTGAAAAAAAAAAAAAATTTCAAGTCAGATTTCTGACATTCTAAAGTATGAGTTTAAATTTGGTCCATATCAATCAACATTAAGTGTCCAGCTGTTTTCCCATCAGCAGTAAGATGACTTTACAAAGCCATACCATTTAGATGGCCAAAGATTTTACATTAAGCAGTGTTTGGACAGTTCTTAGAATTTCTTTAAACATTTTTTCTATAACCATCAAATATTGACTTTTCTCCTTCAGCATGGACAATATTTTTCCAGTGTTCCTAGACAAAAAAAAAGGACTTTTTCATTGCATGATGTGAAATGG
>VZTT01067136.1:1189-23425 GCA_013400855.1 Buphagus erythrorhynchus
TCATACTGATAGACAGAACTGCTCTTTCCCAGTACAGCAAATGCAAGAGTACACTATAGCAAACCCATAAATATTAATATGTATCATCAGGTTTACCACTTAGGAGTGTCACCTTGTGATTAATGGGCTGAGAGCCTGTGAGCTGTAAAGCAAAGCTGAGCTGAACAAGATGTGCTTGCAGGCTGAAATATAATTCCTATTGCACACTTTAGCACATTGGCAATTAAAAAAAAAAAACAAAAAACTATTAATCATCATATAGAGAATGATTAACTATTTTGTTCTAGCATACGGAGGAAGACTCTCATTTCAGTCAGTTCACTACAAAAAAACCTTAATGCACAGGCTAAATTCTTACTTGCTCTATGCAGATACTAAAGCTGCACTGATATTTTTGGCAAAAGCCAGTATTTGCCAAATTTTCCAACAGGAAGGCTCTTCTTTCCTTACAGACTGCTTCTTCAACTGCACTAGGTTTAATCACTGCATGTACACTTATAAAATCTCACATTTACATGCAGAGGCAGACTCAAACATGGTGACACATCCAAATTTTGGGAGATTTCCAGAATCTTCTGAAGTCCTGAATGTATGCCATCGGGTGAAGAGCTACTTTTTATAATATGCTTTATGTAAGACACCCTTTATGAGTCAGACTTCTCACAATACAGCCACTGTGTGTACCAGGAACCTGCAGAGTGTTCGGCTTCATGTCCGATCTATTTCATGTAAGGTTTATCTCTTTAAATGGTGGGATCTTAGAGCTTTTATAGACTATTATGAGAGGGATTGAGATTACTGACTTCACCACCGCAAAGCTCCTAATGCCATGCAAAAGAAATTATTTGCTGCAACACTGTAACCTCTCTTTAATACGCATGTATTTGTTAATGGAAAACTTAATTTTGTATTCCTTTTAAAAAAAACCCAAACATATTACTTGATATCAAATATCTAAGTCTTGTTTACTACAAAGCTTCCTATAAAACAAGAGTCACAATGTATTCCTGCAATCGCTTCCATCTTATTTTCTGAGAAGTTTAAAAACTCTCTAAAGAAGGACAATGTGGAAAAATGAAATAATGATGGCAAAAGACTCAACTGGAAAAATTTGTTCTCTTTACTTATTCAATGCCATCCCCATTGGCCATTATAAAAAAAAGCAACCAAACAAACCAACCCCACAAAATAACACATATTTCAGTATTAGCTAGTAACAGCCATATCACATTCACCAAAGCTGATGTGCTACTTGAAACAATCCAATTATTTGCAACAATAACGTGTCATGTATCAACTAAAACTTCTTTTCTATTATACCCCATATCAATTAAGAACTGGAAAATTTCCCTACTTTATATAAGGCTGTAAGAAATACAGAAAAGAAATACAGAGAAAAAAATCTCACAGATTTTTCCCAAGGAGTGTTTCAGCCTCTGGCTAGTGCACGGCCTTGATTCCAGCAGAAGAAAAAGAATGCAACACCACACTCATTTTAAAACAGGGTTGAAAATAATTACTACTATAAGTTTCTGTGGTATTTCCATGATACTGTTCTGCCATGTAGAAGTCTGATTTAGAAGCAAACATTGGTTTCTGTAGTTCAGCCTTCATGATACACACCATGCATCTGTGTTTGTGCATGAACAGGATGGAGAGCTGGGATCTGGATTTACACACCCAGACACTGAAATTCAATGGCTCATCCTCCTCCACATAAAAGTGACAGATCTGTCCAGCTACACATGCCTGTGCATTCTGTCAGGCATGCATTTGAAACCTAGAGTCCATGCAACAGCTGGGAAATATTTCACTATTAGCAGTCTGGAAACAAGAGGATACTCATGTTTAGGAATGAGTGTCCACACAATCTTAAATGAGGAACATTAATGATAATATTAATGGCCAATAATTAATTGGCTGTTAAATGAGGAACAGCCAATGTTTGGTTTACCTTCAACACAATCAGTAAGGAGGTTTATGATTTTCCTTTTAATATGGTAAAACCTTTTCCCGTCTTTACATATAGGCAAATCTCTTTCCCTCCCTTTCTTGCTTCTCAGGGCCACCTTATCTAGGTGCTATTGATGATCATTGGGATGAATGAGCCATCTTGCTTTTTTTACCAAGGCATTCAGGGCTCCTCTGTAGCCAGGCTCTTTGCTAGTGCTAGAAGCACTATCATGACACAAAAGCACTGTGTAGACATTGTGTAAAGAATTCACTTTAAATGTAGCCTGAAAAGTTGCAGGAACTTTGGGTACATGTCTGTAAATGCAAGCACAGACCTCACAGACAACTCCTAGGTTACCATGTCAAAATAGACCTATTCTACCTAGATGTCCCCACTTTCCTTTATCTCCATGCATCAATAATTCTTAATGCCTTCCAAAAATATTTTCTTATATCAATGAAATATTATCAGTCTTCTAAAATGCAAGAATTTTGTTTGTATTCAAGAAATAATTATAGGGCTTATTTAAGCCTCTCATGTAGCATTACTATCATGAGTAATTTTGAGAAGCAAGTTTTCAGATTTCTTAATCTTTCTCCTCTCCCTCTAGCACTTATTTTGTTGTCTTTCTGGGCTTTTTTTCCTCCTTCTTTCAGCAACTTCCATCTTTTGAATTAATTTTAACATGAACAGTTTCTTATTAATTCTCCTCCTACTATTTTAAGTTCTATCCTACCTGAAGTCATCTTGCTGTCAAAATACTGACAAGCTGTCAAAATACTCCTTTGAGTTGTCTCCCCTCCCTACTTGCAGTATCATCCTGGATCCTTTGCACTCAAGGTCTACTTGTATGGGAACATCAAACTATGTGAATGTGGCCCACAGAATGTAGCATCAAGAGCTATATTATTAGTCATTTAGTTATTCAGTCACAAAATGTGTATTATAATGACAAAACCAGTATAGTCTTACTGAATAATAATGTCAGAGGTAATTATACAGCACTATTTTAATTATTTCATATTTTCCCTTTAACAAGAGTAGGAAAGTGGTGATAATACTGCAACAACTCAGATAAGTTACCTAATTGCTGACTGGCAGGTCTTTGAGCATGGCCAGTATTAAAACATTGTTACACATTATAGCATTACAATAGTGCATTCAGTATTACAAATATTTAATATTGCAATACTCACTCGGTAAAATGGCCATGTTCTGCATTTTAAAGTAACTTTTTTATGTGGATATAACTTTTCATCCTAACATTACATATGCAGACCCCACAGATTCATTGCAAAATACAATCTTTATTGTGATTCTTTTAATATTCATTGCGCATGGTCTGTACATATGATAGAGATTGTATTCTACACTACATTTTTGAGGTCACTGACAATATTTTTGAAGGGTAAAATACAATGCTTAACAGGGGATAGAGAAAACCAAACTGTCCTTTAGTACTGACCAACACAAGTTCAGTTACAGAGTAATAGAATTAGATTCTACATGATAAACTTAACCTCAGTAACTTGAAGAATAGCAGTTGTCTGAAAACAGGAATGGTTGAAAAATAACCAGAATACTCTCAGTGTAAAATCTCTCTTATGAAAGGTCAGAATCAAAATTTAGCAGGGAGCACCTAAACAGGAAATCTTTCTAAAAACATGTAGATGTCAACAAGGTCACTTGAGTTTAGGATTTTGGTTTCAATTCTCTTCTCCCTTTTAGCTTCTTAGCAAAATTCACCTGACAGTCAATGCCTCAGTGGCTCAACACAACTCAAGAGCCGTCTTCAGATGCAGGAGAAAAAGACACATGGGTATCTGATTGACACCTAACTTCCCTCATGCCATGGGCTTGGACTCAAAGAAGAGAAAGTCAGGCCCTGCATCTCACCCAAGAGGACCAGTAAGGCAGAGGTGCTACATGACACATCACACTCCATATGGTTTCAGGCACAGAGTTGGCAGAACTGGGTGTCAGGTAGGTTAAAAGTCTTTTGTACATAATTAAGCTACCCAAGGAAAACCTTTCTAAGCAAAATTTAATACCTGCCTCTCATGATAAGGAAGTTGAGGATCTGGGACAGTAAGTTCAAGAATGGATGTGTCCAGCCTTATTCTAGGTGGGAAGTCTGGACACCCACGCAGTCTGCATCTAACCTACTGGCAGAAAGCTTTTTTTTATGTCTTCATTTGCCCCTGCACACTCTAAATCAATCAAAAGTATTTGTGAGCTTTCATTTGGGTTTTTATTATTGTTTTCTTTGTTTGTTTCTCATAACTGACAGATTTCCTGTTATTTGAAATACAATGCCTCGAGTAAAGTTTAATAACTGTCTCAAGAGAGCTGTTCTTTTATTCAAAGGGAAGCCAAACAATGTTTGTTCAATTTTTAATAATAATCTCATTTAGATAATAAAGCTACCAGAAAAAAATGCTATTGAGAATATACAAGTGTCAGAAATTACTTACAAACCAGCAGAAACAACATACAGTCACAATGTTCTGAAAACAGAGCACTGGCAATCAGAACCCTATAATGTACAAGACTTATTTGCAAATTATGTTTCATGAGGTTTGACTACCATCCACAGCAGTGGCTTTGTAACCTGTGAGGCTGAAAGCTGCACAGTTAAATTCATGGAAATTCTCATAGAAGCTTGGCAACTGTCATTTTTTTTTCTAAAAGATTGGGCATCTAATGGATGGACCAGGAAGTTTTCTAAATACAAACATGCATGAAGCAGCACAGTGGGTGCTTATGTCCTTTAAGAATTCTGTGGCTACACCTCCATGGAAATTAGAAGCCCACACTCCAGTCACTTAGAGTGAGACTATATAGCAACACAGATGGTTCTGCAAAATTCACACTAAATTGTAAATGACTGGAATAGGTATTTGGGCACTAAGTAATCTCTGCCAGTGAAACAAACGAGATTTGAAGCAGCTTCCTTTCCTACGACTGCCCTCAAGTTCTCCAGAGCAACCATTTTGTATATGCTCACAATGAGCATGGCATGAAGTCTATGCATCAAGATAAGAAAGGAACAGTTTTGTTTCCTTGTTTATGAATTTATTTATTTTATTTCTGTTATAAAACCAGCAGCCCAGCAACCACTGCTGCTCCAGAAATAGTCTGACACCCTTTGGTCATAACTGAAAAATTAAGTAAACAACTGTTCAATTTAGCAAAAGGTTACTAGTCCAGAATTAAATTTAAGGGGTCTAATACTGAAAGGTGCTGATCAATCCCCTTAGAGGCACTGAGCAAGCTCATGTACCACAGTAGCAGGTCACAGAGACAACTTCTCATGACCACTACATACCACTATGGTACAATATTGGCACACATTACCTGAATTAATTTTTTTTTCTTTGTGTATTATCTACCTATGTGCACCTTTGTGAAAGTTTTATGTAGATACAATATTGACAAATACCTAGAAATATTTTCAGAAATTATTTTGGGTGAAAAAAAGAAAGACATATTTAATTTTCTTTGTGTACCTTTCACACTCACTTTCCAAAAATATTTTATGAAAAAGCCCCTACTGACTTCCATTAAAATTTGCTTTTAAAGAAATATTAAAGGATGTTAAGGAATTTTGAATTTATGAATACTTACACTGGAAGTCACTTGTTAGAATAACCTTAATTAGTTAAAAAATGTGTCAGATTTTTGAAAGAAAATGAGTCCACCTGGAATTGTAAATATCAAATATTGAAAAAAAAACACCTAATGCACACTCTAGAGACTTTAGATTATTTATGGAGGAAACTCAGCAACTAAACGTGCATAATTGAAGGAAACTGCTGTCCCATTTTGTGTAATGCAGGCATTTATTTTGTTTTTTTCTTCATTACTTTTTCCAACTATGTGAACTACATGATGATGTTTCTGTAATTACAACATACGGAACCGATCACTGTCATTTAAGTTAGACAATATTTTTTTTTAATTACAAAATTACAAAACAGAAATCCATTGCTTGTTTAACATTCTTAGTGACAGGTTATTAAAAACTGCATTGCCTGCCTTGGCTTCAGAATCCATCTAGTTTAGAGTCTGTCAAGGCCCACTTACCTCGTCTCTAATTTAAGAGAACATTAAGTAAACTTTGACAGACTCTAAACTCCCATCTTAACAATGTTACGTATCCTACATACTACGTGCATTCATGCAACCTGGAAACCTATGTTTTCAAATTTCAACCAAGTTCCTAACTTGAGACAAGTAAATTCATGAGTTATTTCTAGTATTGCAGTTGAAATGGAAAAGGGAAAATTCCAGCTTCCTCATGGTATGAAAAATAGTGTCTCTGCTGAAAAGCTAATGTAAATAATTTGACATAAAGAAAAACAGTATTAGGTCAGAATGAGAGGCAACTGAGAGCATAATTTTTCCATATTCCCACACCCTGAGTTGAACAACCTGATCACTTTACCACACTACAGTGTCTAAAGCTTTATTTTGGCACAACAAAATCATTGCAATGGGAACTCTTTATGTATAAGGAGAGGATAAAGAGGTAGAAAATACAGATACATATATGAATTACCAGCCTGAACCTATTCCTCCATAAAATAGCTCCTGAAGTCAAATGAGACATGTAAAAAACATAAAGGGTATCTGTGTAGCTCTCCTGATGGTGGCAACAATTATCACAATGCAGATTTTCCTGTGCCAGAGTAAATACTCCAAAGCTATTACCCAAACCCCACAGATTTTAATGAAAATTCTGAGAATTCCCAGAGACCTTGTGACCAATTAAGGAAAGCAGTGAGGAACTGAATGTCTGTGCAACTGAACTTCAAAGTTTTTAGTATTAAAACTCTAATAATTTTAATTATACACATTTTTGGTTGAAATAAAAATAACATTAAAGAAACTCCACCAATGTAATGTGGTGAAAATGCAAATACTTTGATAGCTTTTCTACATGGTTCTCTTTCAAAATATTAATGGCCTGCAAAAAGGTCTTACTCTGTGCTGCACTGAAGGCAAAAAGAGTAAATGAGCCAAAAATGCAGGGAAAGACTCCAGAGCCTTTTTATGTCTAATGAGCCAAATGTTTGAGACATGATTCTGGGAAAAATCCCAACAGTTTATTTAGGGCAGTACACTAACATCAAGTAAAGGCAATCAGGTATCAGATGACTTCTTTGTGTGGTTTGTTTCAGAAGCATTACAACAACTTTTCAATTTGGCAAATTCTTATTGCCACCCTGCCTATTTCAGTAGGAACCTTCTCTCCTTCCCACAACTTTTCCTCTTCTTTTTGTAATCACTCGTCATTTGTATAAGTGGGTAATATGCGCGTGGGGGAAAAGTGGTGACTGCCACTCAATTTCAGCCATTGATGTTAGAATGCCCCAAGGGAAAATCTCCTATCTAGTAAAAGAAACTAAAAAAATACCCTGACATTGATCTAATAATGTGCAGATCTCAGCAAGTTAACAACCAAATTTTCCAGGAGTACAGAAATTTTTACTCCTACTTTATAAAGGAATAAAGCTGAAATGTAGCAGGGTAAAGAACATGAGAAAGTTGAGTTCTGTGCAGCTTCTGAACATGCTGCCCATCACTTCGAGTTTCATGAGAAAATCTGGAGAAGAGTTGATAATTCAAATACATGCAGGAGCAAGAACACAGGAAAAGGCTCACATTTTATCTGATTAACTCAGTTACGAACAGCTCAGTTACCAGTCACTCACTGGCATGTGACAGGCATTGGCAAAATGACCATTATATGATCCAGCAACGTAGATAACACATTATAAAAAATACCACAGGGGCTGATGTACATTGAAAGGTATTGGTAAATTGACTTTTCTTTGTGGAGAGCTAGCAGCAAAATAGCCTTCTTACCAAGTGCCATTCAGGCATACAAGTGAATATAGAAAATTAAGCAGTGGCAAAATATTCATTAAAACAAAACACCAACAGAAAGTTCAGAAATAAAAGCAAGGGCAAAGAGGCAATAGAAGAATTAATACACTATTATTACAAAACCCTACAGAAAATAGATTTTCCAGACTAGAGGTTCTTACAAAGGGTATTGAACAGAAAATTTTATCCTTCGAATATTTCAGGCTACTAGAGATGTCATGATGTTACTATTTCATGTAGTGACACCAGAATTTGGGAAATTTAATACGTCTCTTTTGGTTAGAAACTGTATTTTTACAGATTACAGATGTTATATGTCTGATTGTGTTTTGATTGTTTAGGTGTATTTCCCCAAGAGGAAACCAACACTACAGAATATCTTTTAAAAAGTAACAAAGAGCAGAGCTAGCTGGGTATGCAGTTCATTAAATTTCTTGTGATTTATTTAGTAAATGTTGCCAGCACACAGAAAGAGATGTTATCTGTTAGACCATGTATCATCATAGCTGGAGAGAGACTTTAGGATACAGTTTCCAATAGGTCCATCACAAAAGCACATCTGGTATAAGAGAAGAAACAGAGGTAACTGCTGCTAACTTAGAGAAAAGATCAAAAGCAGCAGACTGGAGGCCTAGCGGGACACATTCTGTGAAAGGTTTACACAGCAAATTAATTACTACATGGTTAAGTACAGTCCTATTGCCTGAAATGGCAGGTGAAGTGCATCGAGGAAAGGGAAGTTAGAGAACAGTCACAGGCTTGCACTGGCAGTGCTGCACTGAAGGGGTGGGGGCAACACAAAATACAGAGCCAGGTTTGCAATACTGCCTCAGCGTCACCACAGCTTTGCATAATCTGAACAACAATCTTAAGCAATGGGAAGCAGACTTTTACTCAAAGAAAGTAACTCAAACTAAGTAACACCAGAGAAGTGATGTCTAAACACAGGCTATGCTACACACACTGTAAATGCTTCCCAAGAAAGAGACATCACTGGCAGAGGAAAAATGCTTGGGTTCAAGTTTATTTCAAACCTCAACAAAGTACAATGTCAGAAACAGCTGGGAACACCCAAATAACAGCAGAGAAGACAAGAAAACTGCTGAAGGGAAAGGACCTGAAATAGTGAGACTCACTGAAACAACTTGGTAATGCAAGGAAAAGTGTTTAGAAACATATTCAGAGATAAGAAGAGAAAATGTAAGGAATACACAAGCAGAATTCCATACTGCACTGCTCACTCCTACAAGCAGACATTGCTCTGAGTATTAAAAGAAAAAAGGGGGAAATCAACAACGACAACAAGATTACAAATGGATTGCTAGGAGCCAGGCCTTATTTCTTTCAGAAGCAGAATTTTAAACAAAAAACCCCATCTTCAGTTATCTGTGTTAAAGTCACCTATACAGTTCGAATGACCAGTGTATCTTTGGATACCCTCTTTGTCTTACAATAAGCAAATTGAAAAAGACTAAGTGAATTTACTCAGAAGTCAGCCAGGAGGATCAAGTTTAGTTTACATTAAAGAATAAATTATTCAATTGGCTACCTAATATTTTAGAAGAAATTGCAATTAATCCCCTTAAAATTCTGTGGAATATCTTTATTGTACACAGGAAACAAACTGAGGGACAGAAAAAACAGATTACTTTGAGATGAAAATAAACCTCATATTCAGTAATACTTGCTCTATTGTCTCCAATGAATTCAATGGGGACTGTTTGAAGAACAACCTGATACACAAATTAACGTGCATTAACTTGATTATGCTCAACAGTACCTTGGTGATGGGGTAGGACAAGAAGTGACTGAGACCCCAATCTTGCTTCTCTTCTGCTGACCCGCTGCCCACAGCTAGGCCTGCTGCTAGTGACAGAACTACCCTCTGGGGACAGCACTGTCCCTCTGGGGACAGCACTGTCCCGTGCTGCAGGAGCTGCTGCTGATCCACACCGCTCAGCAGAACACCTGTGCCAAGCCTGAGTTTGTGAACCTTGTGATCATTGTGGATACATACACCATACATAACTGGGAACTAAGATGGTTTGTCTTGTTACAGTGCAAGGAAAAAAAACATTGTGGTAACAAAACAAGCCATCCATATCCATCTTCATCTTTCGGGACTTTGATAATCCTTTAACATCCCGGTTTAATGTTTGGCATTTGAAGCTGTATATTTAGAAGACATCCTCATCATTCCATTAAAAGTGAATGATGACTTTTTATTTTGAAACAGATGTCTTAATTATTGTTTTTTAAAAAAATAATACAACTTACCCATTCATGCAAATTATCAGCTAGGAAAAATTATCACAACTTCAGCATTTTCAACAGAATAGTGATGATTACCACAAGTTGAAAATCCAGACAATTATTTTTAATGCTGCATGGTATGGCAACTAAAGCCTATACATGTTGAGGAATGAAGACACCATAACATTCACCTTTATGAACTCACAGAGGTTTCAAAGACCTTATGAGGGGTCATTAATATTCTCAGTCTTTCCTCATGTCACTGTTCAATTTTGGACTACCTGTTATTTAGTAAAAGGGGTCCCTTTGAAGGTCAAGGGACAATGAGAGAGAGCATGGTTCTTTAGCACTGTCAACAGGTCTCCTTAGGAGAAAGATCTCAGTTCAGTTCCAGACTCAGTAGCTACTTTATCCAGTTAGTTTCCAATTTGGAAAGCAGATCCAAGATTTAAGTATGTAATGTGGATATTCAGTCTTGCTCTCTGGGGCTGAAGGATCATGCTTGTCCTATTTCTGACTCAGTGAATCTTTGAAAGTATTATAAATGAGGACCATCAGTGGTCAGAATATAGCTTGCTCTGTTAGGTATATCTTTGTGTATTTATGGATTTGACCCTCAAAAGAGCACAGTGCAGAGGAACACTCTCTGCACTATATGGACTATGCTGAGAGATACAAACAAAGGCAGCAGAAAATAGGAACTTTTAATTTCTGCAGAAGTAAAATGTGGAAAGCAAATGGGCTCACAGAGCTTAAGGATTCTGCAGTTATAAAGACGCTTTTAGAGTATTTGTAATAATAATTTTGTAGTTGACCACCTATCATACGTGCCAAACTGAATTTATAATGATTTGGTGGATAATAATTTAAGTTTTTATGGCATAAGAAAAATATTGGTGTACTTGCACCAGCACAGACTTACCTTCAAAATCAGTAGCATAACCGTGAAATCAGTAATTTCTTTTAACATACTTAACCTTTATAGAGACAATATGAGCTGTGTAAATCCACTGAAGAGCTATGTATGTCCAGGATAACCACTGAGTAATTTTGCAGACACACCCTCAATGATTAAAACATTAAAGAAACTAACTTAATCTCATTATAAAGCCTGAACTGCATGCATCACCTTTGGAGACTTAGGGGTTTAGAGAACATGACCGTAAGAGCTGTGACTAGGGAAAAGTCATATTTTTAAGAGCTAGAGCTATGGAGGAGAAATAATCCATGTACAAGGAGAAAAGCTGACATCTGGAGATTGAAGAATAAAAAGTAACTGAAAGTGGAGAAGAATGTAGAAACATCAGATGAAAGAAAGAGACTAGTAAAAGAGAAATATAGGTGAAAGCAGAAGAAAACTGGAACAGATGGCTAGAATGCTTTGTCAGAGGTTGGCAAGAAAACATTTTGGCCCTAATTTATCCTTTTCACCTGGTCCCTGCAAATTTAGGGTTGAGGAGTCCTCAGACGCACAAGCTAATGACTTCAGCAGAAACAGTAATATTCTCTGAAGAGTCAAACAACAGAGTGAAAATGGGGAACAAGGACCTCCAGCTTGACTTCATGCTATACCTTCCAAATGTACACTTCAGAAGCTTTTAACACAACTGCTCCTCTCAACTTTTTCTGGTTAGAGGAGGTAACACAAAATCATGAGATGGTGAGAAGCCTCCTAATGACACTTACTCATTGTTGCCAGAGTGACTCTGTCTTGAATTTGAAATTCTGAAAAACATTAAGTGAGTATTCCTTACGGACAGTAGACTCATCCAATTACCTCCCAGTCTCCCAGTTTGTTCTTTGTGTTTTACTGAGCAGGTGAAAATAATGTTCGTCAGTGCAGTTGCCTTCTGTACAAACCCTAATTTTGCTTCTTCAACTTGATAAGTGCTTGACTGATCTACACACATGAAAAAAAAAAGGAGCAGAATTTGTACCATGCAGCTACATGAAGGCCAGCACTAAAATAATACCTCCATCTGTTAGTAGGGTTCTGACATACACTGCTTTCACATTGCCTATTTGTCTTTAGATGGTCAGTGCATCTCTGTCCATCACAGTTCATTCTACAAGTGTCCCATGGGTCTCCTACCAAGTCCTACTCAGTTTGCATATTTAAGAGAATCTAAGTTATTATATAGCAGTGTGATGAAAAAGCTAAATCACCAGTAATATTTGTAATCTGCATCTACATTGTCCCGAGAGAACACAGCTGGGAAACTTGCTCTGGGCAAAATTTGTTCTGTACACTATCTTTGCCTTTGGGCCATACCTGAAAGCATCACTTCCACAGCATCCCTACGCCTGTGAAGGAGCAGTCTTCAAAAGGCTTGTCACAGATAGCAGCTCCATAGATACACCCCAGAATGATGCCCAAAAACATGTGTTTCTACCACAGTCAGTCTTCCCTGGCTTATCTACAGCTGGTTTCTTGCAAAGCTGAACACAGCTTGCAGAGGAAGATCATTCAGATAAACTTGCTGAAATGTGCCATGAGGAGAAAGCTGAAAGCTGGGCAAGGGCAAGAGTAACACTGACTTTGTATGATTTTCTTCCTCCAAGACGTAGGCTAAAAAAATCAAGTCAGCAGTATCCATTTGATGATCGTCACATCACAATTGCTACGAAACACAGACCACAAGATATCATACCATTTCTATAAAGAATATAGCAACAATTTTTTTTTAGTGAAGTTCTTAACCTCAGAGATGGAAAGACGCTGGATACCCTCAAAAAAGTTATTGACTCTTCAGGGATAGAGATGGTACAGAGAATACTTCACTTAAAAGGTAAGAAGAGAAAGTGACTTCACAATGGCATTTTTAAGCCTTCCTCCTCTCAGATTCTCTGAGAATCTATCACAGAATATTAACAACAGGCTCAACAGATACATAGAAAAACCCTGTAATTTTTATCTACGGCACCCCATGTGACCCCACTTCTGACCTTCCTTTCCACCCTGCTCCCCCTCCTCTTTTCCTCCATCTTTTCAAATAAGCAAATAGCCAATCCACAAGACTTTATGGGTCTGACCATTACATCAGCCTGTCCTAGTCTAGTATATGTTTAGTTCATCATAATAAGAAAAAAGAAGTCTATCCTTTCCTCCTGTGTGTGTGTAAACAGAGGTAAGATGGTATTTGGCATGGTTATATTCCAGACAAGATTTCTAAGATACAACCAACACAACTTGTAAAAATATTTCCCTAGTACAAGTAGTCTGATGATGAGCTAGACAATAAACATGTAGGCTGGGAACACTGCAATAACCCTTAAGTCATTAAAAGAGTTAGCACATAATGCTTTTTTGGCAGGGAATTGTCCTGGTGTTTTTTTTTTTCACCTGTCCAGTGTTTTTGTCATCCAGACTTAGTGTCTGGAAAAGAAACCATTATTCTTAAACTGAAGCGAGATCCACCTTTCTTTGATGACAATGGGGTTATTTTAGTATTAACTGTTGTGGACGCAGAGGTACAATTAGTTTAACAGTCTTCTCACAGAAGACCATAGTGGAAGATGTTTATTTTGCTACTGTACATTTTTTTGCTACTGTCTATTTCTCACCTTATGTTCTTGGAGGCTTCAGCCTCATTTCTGAAGTGCTGAATATCATAGAATTACACAATATGCCACGAATATATCCCTTATCCAATACTTGGAGCAGTTTTCAGAAAAAAAACCCAAAAAGCAAAACCCAAACAGATGTTTAGGGAAAACCAGTGTTTAGCTTTTCCTTTTTTGAGGATGAGAAGACTTGTAGTGAGTCTTCACCTACAGTCTGAACAAGGAGAAACAAAGTATTTGATCCTTGTCAATAATAAGCTTTTTTGGCCCTTGATGAGTGTTAAGTGAATACATTATCCTATAATCCCTCTCTCCTGATTTAATGTCCTGGGAATTTGTCTTAATTCTCCATAATGCTCTATGACAAACCCCTTTGCTGCTACTGAGTTTTGTTGACATCCAAAGGGTGGGGGAGCCAAGAANGTACATTTTTTGCTCCTGTCTATTTCTCACCTTATGTTCTTGGAGGCTTCAGCCTCATTTCTGAAGTGCTGAATATCATAGAATTACACAATATGCCACGAATATATCCCTTATCCAATACTTGGAGCAGTTTTCAGAAAAAAACCCAAAACAGCAAAACCCAAACAGATGTTTAGGGAAAACCAGTGTTTAGCTTTTCCTTTTTTGAGGATGAGAAGACTTGTAGTTAGTCTTCACCTACAGTCTGAACAAGGAGAAACAAAGTATTTGATCCTTGTCAATAATAAGCTTTTTTGGCCCTTGATGAGTGTTAAGTGAATACATTATCCTATAATCCCTCTCTCCTGATTTAATGTCCTGGGAATTTGTCTTAATTCTCCATAATGCTCTATGACAAACCCCTTTGCTGCTACTGAGTTTTGTTGACATCCAAAGGGTGGGGGAGCCAAGAAGACAATGGAGGAAACTCTTAATGGATGGACAAAGGCATTAAATGAGGCAGCAAAGACACAATATGGAGTGGATCACAGAGGTTTGTATGGAGCAGCAGCCTTGGGTAGCATTGTGATGGTCTCAACGGAGACGCTTGGGAAGGTCGTGAATTAAGTATCCAGCCTGATGGTGCCCCAGAGACCATCTCTGGCAACTAGAAAGAGAGGAAGAGAACAAACCTCAGGAATTCTTTACGAGAACTAAAACTATTTAGACATAGTTACTTAAAAATGGATGCACAGCATCCATCTCTTTCTCGGCTGAGTGAAAGAACACTCTCTCCATTTGGACAGAACTTGGTGAAAAAGCAAGCCCTTGGACATATTTATTATAAAACAAAATACTCTACAGAAAATCTCTACAGTAACACTGGCAAATCATGGGAAATTATGGAACTACATTTTGGCAACAGATATCAGAATACAAATTGTAATAAATTTTACTGCCCTGTTGTGGAAAACCTTGTAAAATGTACTGCTCATTTACTGCTTCCTTCTTCAGTAATGTTTCTCCATAGAAAGACTAAAAAATAGGTTAGGCCTATCCATTATTAGAACTTGGATGAAAAGACTAGTGCAGTGTAATTCTGCCAGGCAAGTTCTGTATCACCTTTGGTAGAAAAATGTATATTAAGAGAGCATTGAGGAATAGAACAAGAGACGTATTTCTAAACACGAAGTAAATGGCTAAATTCTGCCATGGCCACAAACATGATATGCAATAGTAAAGTATTTACATTTTGACAGTGCAAAATAGCTGCATGTTGACAAAAGTGCTCCTTCAATCTCTGCTTCAGATTCTGTAACTAATTTAACTTAGTTAGGCTAGCACAACTAAATCGGACTTTTATCAAATAACACCATACCAAAACCTGCTTTTGTCACTTCTGTTTTTCCAGCCATGACACAGCACATGTAGTTCTAATACAATTTCCTTTTCATAGATTTTGAGTTCCCAGCTAATTCCTAAACATAAAAAAATAGACTTTAAAAAATTATTTTAGAATGGAAAGGCTTTTTGATTATTCTCAGCTTTTGCTTAAGATGTAATAATTTCAACCAGATCTCAAAATGTTTTTGAAAATGTCTAATGTGCTTCCGTCTTTGGCAGAAGAGAGCACTGGCACAGTGTCTTAGAGGGATTCCTAATCATACTGGAGATTAAGATGGGATTTTCTGTTGGTTCATGTTCAGTTGTTTTTCTCCTCATCCCACCACAGAGGGGATAAAATCTATTTTGAAAATGAAGGAAAAAAACAATCAATGCAAACACTAGCTTCCCTTGCAAGTTGATGTATACAAGAGAAAACAGAAACAGCTCAATTATTTGTTTAAATATTTTTTCTAAGGTGCCCAGAGTGAATTTATTACAGAAAACCTGAAGGAATCAAGCTGTTGTACAGCACAGCTCTTGAAGCCTTCCTTTTACTGCTGGAGCTGACCAGCCAAAGAAACCAGCTGTATATCCAGATCTTTAATTGAAATCTGCTGCTGAGTGGAATTGCTCTGTGCTTTCAGCTGGTTCAAATGGGGCTGCCTAGCAACTGCAGAAACAAGTTTTAGCAAGGCGGGATGACACAAACCATGACCGCCTTTGTGGACACAAGTTTGTTGAGGCAGTGTATTTACTAGTGAGACCTCTTCAGACAAGGAACAAGAAGGAAGAAGCAAGACAAAATCAGATGACAAACAAAGTATAAATATGACTTTTTTAGTAATATGCATTTTTAAATGCCTGCTTTTCAGCTGACTCAAATCAGTTTTCCATATGTTGTTGACAAACCTATGTTTTATTTATCAAATACACTTTGACAGAAATGCTAATGTTAGATATGAACCTGCAGGACAACTGGATCAGCTATATAAGTACCAATAAAACCTCAAGTTAAATCAACTAATGAGGGATTTAATTAATCTAATTTTAACCAAAAATATACCACTGCATCCGTCTGTAACTCTGAACATCAAAGCAGTATTTCTGTGTTGACAGCTAAATGCTACATTACTCCTAAGCAAACTTCCCCCACATCTGAATTTTTCATATTCTACTTCTGAAATAGCCACAAGGCACATTTGTAGAGTGGTAAAATTGAGAGTTGATGTCAATACTCAGGGGGTAAAGGGTCGTGCTGGGTAAGATTCATGGGGGTACATGAACACACAGTACAACTTTATTCATGATGAAAATATACTTGCACACAACAGGAAAAATTTATGCAAAAACATCACGACAGCCCTAAATCCACAGGGCCAAAGATGAACTTTGCAAAATTATGTGCTAAATGAAGGCAAAACCATTCTGTAGTCTCAAACACAGAGAAGTTGCTCAAATAAAGGAATAAGAAATGTCATATTCTGAAGTTTTGAGACTCCTAAGAATGAAATTTTTTGGTGTTCAAAGAATTAGAGCCAATATATGTTTCTAACAGTATGACTTAATTTCAAAAAATCATATTTTCAGAAGCAAAATTATTCTGATACACTTGTCTTTAATGGTTTTCCACTTGTTATTTAAGAATAATAAAGGCACTGCTCTCCTACAATACACATTTATACCATCTCCTCATTATCACAACTGGATAATGAAACAATGCACATCTCAAAAGTGCAGTCCTCCTTTAGCATAAAGTCCGAATCAGGAGCATTTATTTTAAAGAATTTGCGAAGCAATTAAAATACCAATATTTGTGGTGCAAACTTGCATCTTTGTTCTGCTCTCTCTTGCCCACTCTCTCGAATTTGGTATAAAAGCTAAATTAGGTCTCAGGAGCACTTCACTACTAAACAAAGATCTTTCCTAGCCCATTGTGATGGAAGTAAACGTACTCAGGAGGGAGATGTGCTGAGAGGCTAAAGTGTTTTCCCCAAATTCTCTCATTTTTGCTCAGAACTCTTTACCTGACTTCACAATATCACTCACATCTAGTCATAGATTTGCCTCTCCTGCTTCTAGTCTTACCTCTTTCTCATATATGTAGCCACATGAATGTACTGAATTGGAGAAATTTTTTTTGGCAGACGTTGCTAAGCTATTAAAATATTTACATGATTCTTTCTATATATGTATTAAAAATAACTCTTTTCTAGTACTTATTCTTTTCGGCACTGAGACAGCTATTCGAAGAAGTTATATCCACAGTCCAATCTCAGCCCTATTATGATTTAATAACAACCCAGTTCTGCTCTCCCTGTGCTCTCCTGACTGCTACTGTTAGTAGTAACAAAGTTCTAATACTTCCTCAACTATAGCTTCACTGCCACACGATTTCACACTGCAGACACGCTTATAATACACCTCACTGTAAAGGATCACAGCTTTCACTGGGTGGGAAAAGAAAAACAAAACAATACCCAAGGAAAACCTGAACTGTAAAAGCTTTTTCCTCCTCAGTTATGAAAACAAACAAATAATTTAAAATTTTAAAATACCAAAAATACTGTAAAAGCAAAAAGTCAAGACTGTTGCATTGAGCTGACAAGTCTAGTACACACCCTCATATATGTCACTTGAAGTTTGGCATCACAGATTTTAATAAACACAGACTAGTGGATGCCACTTATATTGGACACAGAAAAGTTTGTTCATGCATATTTAAAGGAAGAAATAAAAATACAGTAACTTTTCATGTGACAGAAAAATAAAAACTGTTTCAGAATGACTGATTTAATCCTGAGCTCCACATAATACTAAAGAACAACTTAATTTTTCAGCTCACTTTTCTATCTCTGAAACCTCAGAAGTTTGGGATATGTCTGAATATGTTTAAATACTTTTGAGAGAAAAGTCCTGGTAAACTGAAGATGTCCTAAGATCACTTATTAGATGTACGTAACTGAACAGAGAATTTCATGTTTCTGTATTAGTTTACAAAGCTTATTGTAACACACAGGATTCTCTTTACTTTTTGCAAAATTCCAATGCTCCTGTCGTTCCTGCTGTTCCCTTTTTATATGTCTGGTTAGTTCTTCAGAATTTTCTGAAACTTTGTGAGTTTTGTAAGAGCAGAGTCAAATTCAGCATCTAACCACAAGAAGTAAATTGAGATATTTTATGTATTTGTTACATAATACTATGCTTTATTCACAAATCTTACTAAGAAGAAAACCTCTTCTACCAAGTCCAACAATTTAAAATTAATGGTAAACAGACAGCCTGTATATACAGATTACACATAAAGGTTCAACACCAGGTCAGTACAGACTGAGCAAAATAAAAATGCCATGGCACTTGGTGGCCTGCATGAAGTAAGCTGGTGGTGTCAATCCAGTCCTCAATGGACTTTGTTCATTAGAAAGGAAAAACAAACCCCACCACATAGCACTAATTGGCACCCCTGTTGTCACTGTCAGTGGCCAGGCCAAGGTTATAAGAGCCACAGGAAAAGGGTCTTTCAAGGTCACTGGTGATGCACAATAGGGAAGCTGCATGGGAGAGAGCGAGCTCAGTGCCACGGGCAGTTCAGGTCCCTGACCTCCACTAGGTCTGCACCAAAAAACATCAGCCTGACAAGGTCTCTGCACATCACTTACCCCACCCATGCAAATATGTGCATGTCAGAAACCCCTCCAGGAACAGATCCTAAACCTCTGCAGGGTGCAGAAGAGGTATCAATCTGGCACCTTTTCCAATTAAAGAGTATAGCATGTGTGAAGCCACTTAGAACGCCTAGGAAAGTTCCAACTTAACCGACTGATAAAATGTCATTGTACAAAAGGCTTCTCCTTGTTTTCCTTAATGTACAAGATGCTGACTGTATCTGCAACAGAAGAACTATCATCTGTCACATAGGTAGAAACGGTCATGCAGAACAAAGCAAATTAAACAACATAACTCAGTATGCTTTCTTGGTTTCCATGTATATGAATAGCACTTAATGCAACTACAGAAATGAGTGTGTGTAGCTATAGATTACTCTGGTATGGATATTCTTCTTCAATCTGCCTTTCTAATGACTCTAATGAACAGTATGGAAGGATCATGTTCAAGTTCACCTGTGACACCTCAATATTTCAACACGTCTTCTTACTACTGAGTCTGCCAGTATGCCTGTAACAGAAGCAGGTCATAAAATTCACAACCACAAAGACCAGAAGAATATGAAATGTATATTGAGAAGCAGTTAGCAATCAGAGAGCAATAGAGATGGGAATTTAAATGACTGCAACACAAAAAAATCTAAAAGGTTAACTGCAATAAAATGCCAAACCAATGATCATACATCGTAACAACTGGTTACGGACAACTGGTTAGGACAAAAAATATGGTATACAAACAGGATTGGAATGTGGCATTTTATTTTCACTTTTCAATCTTCATTATAAACTACAAAAATACATAGCTATTAAAGGAAAGTTTGCACACTTCGATGTGCATATATCTACTGTAAATGTTTTGTTGAATTCACATCACAGGAAAATAACACCACTTAATTATTAAGGGACTGTTCAACACATAAACGCACCAAAATACCCTCACAAAATATGAAACATTTCTATACACACATCTGAAATACAAAGCCTTTTCAGTTAACTTCCTGAGCAGCATGTAAAATACTGTTTAGTGCTCCTTAAAATATCAACAGGCAGGCTCTAAGCACACACAAAAACAGCCTTAATCCTTAAGTGAAATGTAATTCCTAAACAACTCATATTATTCCTGACAGTAAACTAAGAGTTCATCCTTTGCCTTGGTTCCAGAGTGAAAGGTGTATTAAAAATGCTATTTTGGGCATTATGAAAAATCACAGTATGCATTTAACAGCATTTGTTTCCTGAAATTATTTTATACTGGTGCTCATTTATGCCCAAAAGATAATGCAGGGTAAGACTGGCTCAAAATTGGATGCATCCCTAAAACTTACTTTCAGTAATGGCATAAAGACTCTGAGACATATACTCTCCTCTAGCTCCGCTGATCCTGCGAAAGGATGAAATAAATGTTAATGGATGACAGCTTGGCTCTCTGCCTGTTTTATGCTTAGGACTTACAGAAAATTCCAGGAGGGATGTGGGAATGCAAGAGATTTAATATAAATGAACCTCCTACACTTTCAGTGTAGTTTTCTGAAAATTGAGATATTTATCTTTTTGGTCATGGAGAGTTCTGCAGTTGTTTGGTTCTGTAATAAGCTCTGTGGGGCTGCTATAGGGAGAAAAGATAGTCAAGGGTATATACTTAAAAATCACCCAGGTCTTGGAGAAATGGAGAGCATATTAAGAGCATTGCCCATTTCTCTTTTTCTTCTGAGCATGGAGAGAAGATCTAAAGATGTTTTTTCTGTCTTACAAAAAAAAATACTATGCTGCAATCAGATAGGACACTATTCCTTTATTGCCATGTATTTCCATCATCTCCAAAAGCTAAAATCTGTGTAACAAATCAGTGGGTTTTTTTAAAATAACAACAAAAAACCAACCAAACCAACCATCCAAAACCACCAAAACTCCACAAAACAATAAAAAACACCAACCAAATGCAGACAAATAACCAACACCAAAACATGAAACAAATAACAACAACAACAACACCAACCAAAAAAACCCCAACACCCCCACCCCCAAAACCCCACACAAACAAAACAAACAAACAAACAAGAACACCTGATAAACAAATAGAAAGATACCAGCATATTCTTTTACCAGACAGAAGGAAGAGCAGGTGCTGGCAAGCAAGAAGCAACAGGGAAGCAGAGATTCAACTCTCAAGCACCTCATCTATATTTCCAAGGCTACAAGCATAAAAATGTAATAGAGGTACCTCATGGAGATGTAACCCGGCCAAGATTTAACAAACTGCTTATTTCTCTGTAGCAGCATATCCCAAGCAAAGCAAACCAAAAGAAACAAAAGGTTGGAAAGAACAAAATAACTCTCTGTAATACACAGGGATGTATGATATGTAGTTTAGGGAACCAATTACACATTTTCTAACAAGTGAATTAGTTTCAGTTTCAAGTACTTTTCTGAATGTACAGCTTTCCAATGAAAGTGACAGAAAAAAAAATCAGAGAAATAAGAGGAACATAAAAAGTAATAGAAAGATAGGGAAAAAATCCAACCAAACCTAATTTGATTTGATCCAGAGTTTAAAAAGATCAGGTTTGGATATTTTTTGCAAATGACATTTCAATTTCACAAATAAGTAACTTAGCTGAAGTGTAGTGAATGCCAAGCTTGCACAGACAGCTTACATAACTGTATATGTGATGCCCCAACTTGCAGCATTCCTGAGCAGAGGAGCTCTGGATATACACAGTTAAATGAATGGAAATGGATGTCTACTGTTAGCATTTAGCTGAATATCAAATAGTTTGAAGTCCCATTACAATAAATTTACATGCAACACCAAGTAATAGAAAGTAGCACAATGAATACATTTATATGGTAGATTTGTTCTTTTCTCTATTTTTCTTCTCTTTTTCTGTTACTTACACTTCTCTCTTTCTTTCTCATTTTCAACAGCAGGCCCACTGCAGTTAACTCCACCTGCAATGAGTGGAAATTGAAAAGTCCAGCACTTTGTAGTACAGGACTGTTCACGTCAAAGCCCCTTCCATCTCCTCACTCTTCTGTTTTCTATTGTTCTTTTCCTTTACATTTCCACTTACTTCTCGAAATTAACTCTATTTTAAAGCAGCACCCTTTATATTCAGCTTGTTG
>VZTT01067147.1:0-11408 GCA_013400855.1 Buphagus erythrorhynchus
GCCGCCTCCCCGGGCCCGTGCGCGGCTGCGGCAGCGCCCGAGCCCGCCGGGCAGCGGCTGGGGGGGATGGACGAGGCTGGGATAGCCCCGAGTCTCACAGAGACACTTCCCAAGTTTGGGAACGGCCCGGGTTCTGCGGCTCTTCGATGCCCAAAGGTGTCCCAGGCACTACAGGGGAAGGATCCCAAGCACATCCAGCACAAAGACGGAACGAGGGGTTTTGTCCACTCGTCAGTGGAATCAAAAGGATCAAACTGGAAAGGAATCCTCGCCTTTAACCTGTACTTGGTTGGCTTTATCCTGCAGAGAAGTGTGGTCATAGTCCCTGTCTGGATTTTTCCTGTGGACATCACACTTTAAAAAGGGATCTGTCCCCTGCCTGGACCTGATGCTGCTCCCATGGGGAAACAGAAAACCACAGGAACAAGCCACAGCCTTCATTCAGGCTCCATTTGTGGTTTAGGGTTGTGGAGCTGCTCTGCAGATGGTTCCCCCCATTCTCCATTTCAGCTGCAGCCAGAGCCACATCACCCACCTCCCTTATAGTGCAACCTGACACAGGATAAAACCTGCTCCTTACAGAGTCCTGCCTCCACGTGCAAGGCAGCAACAGGGAGATCCTGGTGGTCCATAAGCATTTGCAGTGGATTTCTTGGGAAGACCAGAGTCCAGTTCGGCTGAAGAATGAGGTCCTTCCTTACCTTACAGCTCTCCTCCTCCAGAAACATTTGTGCCCCTGACAGAGCTCATACTTCACTTTGGCGTCCACCATGGGCTGGTTTCCACACTGAACCCACAGAACACAACCACAGAGGCTTTTTCACCAGAAACCAGAGTTTCCAGAGCCAATTATTTAGCAACTTTTTTTTTGTACAGCTACAAAGACCCACATTAGTCACTTCCAGCTCAATCCCCATGAAGCTCCTTTAAACCCCAGACTGAAATCCCAGCAGGGATTACTCACCAAATATCTTTCCAGGGGAATAAATTTCACTTGATTGGTTTACTTACAATGACTGTCCCATCCTGCATAAACAAGCAGGAGCACGAGGCTCTCCTGAGAACAGGAGTGGTTTTCCAGCCACAGACCTTCCCTGGGCTCTATCTCTGGAGAGCAGAAGGGGCTTCTTTCAACAGTCAGCAACCATAACTGGGAAGAGGTATGAATGTAAGTTAATAAAAATAATTAATAACTCAATTTAAGTAGTACAGGAAGGGAGGCACCAGCAACTGTGGGGCAGCCCAAGTAAAAGCCAATGTCAGTTCCCAAAGCCTCTATGACAGAGGGAAAGGGAGAATGGGACTTTCCCAAGGGTTTGTCCCTCACCAGATCCTAAATTTGTAGTCCTTTACTATGAGCTAGAGCCACACACCAGGTTTATACACTGTTAAATGTATAAATACATTTATGTAATGTATAAATGTATGTTTATACACTGTTACTGTAAGGCTCTGCTGCCAGCATCAGTGACCCAGTTTGCAGGCACCAACCTTGAGCTCATCCCATTAAGGGGGGACCATAGGAGATTTTGGGATGCTCCAGAAAAATCCTGATGAAGTCAGTGGACATCAGAGGATAAAACAGAACTCTGAATTAACTCCAGGCTCACTACAGCATTACCAACGCCTAGGAAGTGACACAAGGTGTTACAGGTTGTGGAGTCTCACTGAATTTACCACGGAGCAGGTTTTGACTCCTGCTGGAACACCAGCTCAGCTCCCAGCTCTGCTGGTTAATCTGCAGTGTGCCTGCACCTGGCAGGGCAGGGCAGAGCCTGGAGTGTCTCAGGGAGAACAAAAAAGGGAACAGATATCACAGCAGATATCAAGACCAACTAAAAATTCATTATGTATTGTGAAATCAGGCCCTCAGTGATCTCCACGCACCCCCAGGCTCAGAAATAATTACCAGACCCCCCTGGGGGATGAAGGGAGCTGAGGTGACCTGGCCCAGCAGGAGGGCACAGCTCAGCCTGGCTGCCTCCCAGTCCCTGCTCCTGTGATCCCAGCACAGAGCCACAGAGGACAGGACTTGGTTGTTTTTATGTTTTATGTAAGAGCAAACCAGACTGCCAGAATGCAGAATGTCCTTCCCCCTGCCTCACCCCAGTCCTGCTGATGCTTGGAATATGTTCCCTTCACTGGGGAATCAAACATTCCCTCTACAAGCCTGAGCATGCCAAAGTGTTACAGTACAAAGACCTGCTTCACAGCAGGATTTTAACACATTAGGTAACATCTAAAATAAGGTGTTTTCTACTTTCTAGGCCCTGCTCTTGTTTTATGGAGAATTCAGACCCTCTGAACCTTCCCTGGAGCTGTGAGTGATGGCAGGGACAGCCCTGTGTCACACTCACTCACATCTCAGAGTCAATACCTGCAGCAGGAGAAGTCTTTTGTCTTGCTCTGCATTTTCTCCAAAGGGGTGAAGCTTGGCTGGGGTCTCTTTCCACACCAGGAATCTCTCCTAGCAAGTTTTACACTGAGAGTGGAGCAAATAAACAAAACTAAGTAAGATTCACAAACCAGCCTTCTGTTCTGGGCTCAAAAATATCCCTAATCCAAACCCAGACAAAAATGGAAATTAAACCTTTCAGGGAATGAATGAAGCAATGTGAATTTTATGCACAAGATCCTTCCAGGGGAAGCAATTCTGTGACAGGGCAGAATGAGGAGCTGCAATCACAGCTTCTCAGTTATTATAAAACCAAAGTACTCCCAGAACTCCAGAACACAAAGAAACACCTCATGTTTCAGCTGCTGCTCAAGGAGAACACTTTAAAGCTATTTGGTGTATTTATTTATACAAAGTGCAAGCTCAGAAAGGGCTGAGTTGGTGCCTCTGTGCAAGCTTGCTGCTAAAAATAGCCCTTCCCAGCAGGTCAGTGATTAGGAGAAACAGGTTCTGGTGAGGGGACTGAATCTTGGTGTGGAGGGAATAAAGCAAACTCCAGCTTCATTTCAAGGCAGGCTGTCACCCTGGAGTGGAGCAGAATCACTTCTGATATTGATCAATGGCTTCATTAAAGCTTTGAAGCCTAATTTGGCTCCTCCTTCCCACCCAGAGTGGTCCCTCTGGTCCCCCAAATCCCTCCTGTGGGTTCCTGGCACCCCCAACTCTGAGCACACAGAGTCCCCATCCCACCGGCCCATGAGAACATTCAGACACCACCATTAAAAATCTCAATATCCACCTTGTCCAGCATGGAACACAGTTCAAATCCCAAGTGTGAATGGCACTGCATTGTTTTATTTGAAGTGTCTTTACACAATGGAAAGGGCTGGAATGTTGTTCCACATTTTACACATTTATACATCAACAACATCACACTCGATTCTCCTTATAAAACTGTTTCTGAAGGTTTTCCACTTACTCCTACTTACAGCAACTCCTACACTGGGGTAGAAATGAAATAATTTAAAAAATAGAAACACCACAGAGAATCGAACCTGGACTTCTGGAATTTCAAAACTCCACAAGCCTGCTGGATAACACAGGTTTCTGTTGGGCTTTTTACCTTTAATTCCATGGAACAGTGAGACACTGAAGCTGGGCTTGGAGTGATTTCAATACCTGAAGAGATAAATAAATATCACACCTGTGATAGATGGACAAACCCCATTTCCCTACCTTTTTACTCTGTCCTATTCCTGTCTCTGGAGCAAGGACTTGCCTGCAGGATCCCATTTGAAGCTGGTGGCAGGAGGGATCCTGAGCAGGCACAACACGGAGTTGAAAACTTCCACATCCATGAGAATCCCTGCCCATTCCTTTTCCCCCTGCTGTCAGTCAAGTGAGAACACTTCTGGAAGTTCAAGAAGCACATCAGGTACAACTGAAACACGCTGAAATGAACCTGAAAAATCTGAATTTCAGAATGATTTCTACACAGGAACATCAGCAGCCTGGTTTGTTCACAAATAATTTTATCTTTTTAAATAGAAAAAAAGAAGAATCTGTCTAGACTAAAAAAGTTTGGCTATAAAATAGCATAAAAGCACAGGAGCAGGTGTTGTTATATCAAGGCATATTTTCCTCCTACTAAAACACTTAACACAAGATCACAAAACCAAAGATCTGTATTCTAAAAGATGCATCCTGGTCTCAGAAGCAGCAGGTGCTCTGTCAGACACACAGGAGGCCACACAGAAAAAGTCCTCACAAAGAACAGCAAACAAGAGGTGAAACTGCATAAAAACTGGCTAAGCCAGGCAACTGATTGTCTTTGAAAATACAAAACAGACTGGAGAAGTTAACCCTTGAATGTTTTTGCTCCTGCTAAGACCTAACAGTCACTGGATTTATTCAGATGTGGAGACTGTCCCAAGGACTGGAGAGGAATAAACATCCCCCGATTGTCAGAGAGGATCAGACACAACACACTCAACAGCTGGATCCATGTTTCACTCTACCACTGTCACTAACTCCTAATTAGGTGTCAGTTCCCCACCACAGACACCAGAGCAGGAGTGTTGGTGATAAACTCTGAGATTCTTCCTCTGGTGTTCTCCTCCCTGTAGTCACCAACCCCCCCGATTCAGCTCCTCCATGTATTTGTGCCTCATGTCAAACTACAAACACACACCTGGTATTTGTGAGAGAAGCAAAGGTTAACCCTCACCTCAGCTGGCAAGGAATCTGAGCACAGACAGTGCATTTCACTTGTGTTTAACACTACATTCACTGGAAGCTGTTGGACACGTCAGCTTTTAACTGCTGTACAAGGAACTTGCTGGAACCCACTCGTGACAGGAGGAGATTATTTCAGCACTTGGAACATCACACTGTACAACAGAGAGCAAAGGGCAACATCTTAAAAAACCAAAACACAGCCAGACTCCCTAACTGTCACTATTTCAAGTCAGGTGGATTTGCTACACTCAGGGGGAGACTAGTCCCTAAAATTAAAGTGCTTTTCAGAGCATTGGCATCCAAAATCTTGAACATGAGAGACAACTACAAGTCAGATCTGTAGTGACCTATAGCAGCAGCACAGACAGCAACACATGGAGTGGCCGGGTGCCTGGTGTTGGTACCACGTGGAGCAGCTCAGCTCTAACAGGGCATTGTCCCCCCCACCTCCAGGGCACACTCGAAGGCTTTGGAGTCACTCAGGATGGTGGGGGGCGGGTCTGGGCGTCTCGTCTGCAGGATCTTCTGTCTGGGGTTCTTCATCTCCTCCTCCTCCTCCGTCTCACTCTCACACACGTGCACAACCACGCTGGGGGTGGAGTCTGTCCCTGCGTGCAGCTCGTATTTCTCCCCTGAGAACAGCCAGCAAGAGGCAGGTTAAAAACACCTCCGAGGAAAAGCATTCAGCTCAAAAACCCCTTCTTAACTTCAACAACACAAGCAAATAATCATTAATTCCCATCCCATCTTTAATGTGCTCAACCTCCACTCCTCGCCAAACCTCTGAAATGCCCTAAAACAGTCCCTGTAGCAGCTACAGCCCACTTTGAATACAATCAGTCTTTTAATTGACATTTAGAGGAAGGGAGTGATGTAAAAAGCTCCCAGGAAGACATCAGAACACAAGCAGCAAACACGTTTCTAAGTGACATCATTTGTGCTGTGTATTTCTGTGACATCTGTACATTAAAAGCTACAAAAGCATTTGAGCACATCAAGCCTCCCCATTTCCTGCTTTTCACAGAAAGCAAACACCATGTTTCCCAGGAAGGCTTAGGAAGAAGTTGATGATTAAACCCAAAAAATCCATATTGGCATCCAGACATCCTTAATAGCTGGAGCTGCTCATCTGCAAGAGACTGAACTTCTCATTTCTCTGATTGTTCCTTAATCCTGAGGCTCTGACAAAATTCAATATATGGGTGTGATGGAACCACTCCCTCACAGTCCAGTCCTGTGCTACACTTTTAATCAATTAAATAATTAAGTGATGGATCATTTCATTCAAGTAAGAAACATCACATAAAAGAGACTCAGTTTCTTCTCACAGAAAATGACAAGTAGATAAACGCCCCCAATAACCACTTTTGAAGGGAAGTGCCAAACAAAAGCAGGTGAATGTCCCTACCTGGGCCCAGCTTGGAGACAGCACAGAGCAGGTCATAATTGATCAGAGGAGTTGCATCTTCACTCTGCTTCCACCCCACTGGGGGAGAGGCAGGGGGGGAAATCAGGAACTGTTTCACAGGTTGTGGAGGAAGGAGGTAGGACTTGTCCCCAATTTCACTGGACACCTGCACCTGCAGGCAAAGCCAGGAGACACACAGCACAAATATTAATTCTCTTTTTATTTGTTTTATTTCCCCACTATGCACATACATGCCCTGCACTTAATTCAGCCTAGCTTTAAGAAACAAAGCAGGTTCAGCTCTTGGTACAACACCTCAGGGAACTGCTGCAGTTCAGAACCAAACAGGGACAAAGCACCTCTTAGGAAGAGAATTTGGGACCCACTTATTTTGTTTCAGCCCCTCTGTGTGTCTGGGGGAAGGTGGTCTGGTCACTGCACAGAGCCTGTCCCAACCAATCTCAGCTCAAGATGAAAACAAAAACTGTGCCCTAAAATTTTGGCACAGCTCAGTGTAGAACAATGAGGTGATTTCAGATATTTATCCCAAATTAAGCTTGTGGGCAAAGGAGGAATAAAGAAACAAGGAGAGAGGTACAGGATCTCTGTGTCCCACTGTACCTGTGCAAAGTAAAGCTTCAGCTTCTTCCCACTGAAGTCGGTCTCGTGCAGCTCTATCCGAGCTCGTGCTGCTGCCTCGGGGTTGCTGAAGTTTATCCTCACCCTCCTGAAGCTTTTGAACAGCTGGAACGTCACCTGCTCATCATAGACTGTGAAAAGTGCTTCAAACCTTTCCTGGAGACAAGCACAAACACTCTCACTCAGGGAAAACATGTTTTCCTTTACTCTGCTCTCCCAAATCCCTTCCATTTCCCGAATCACCTCAACCTGCACATTCCACACCTCCCTCCCTGCTTGTAAATCCACGCTCAGGGCAGCACAGCTTTGGCTCACGGGGTACATCTGATTTCCAAGAGCAAACCGATGTGAACGAGCCCGAAAACTCCGAATGCACAAAGTGCCACCTAGTGAGAGCTGCTCGGAGGTGCAGGTCTCCAAAAACACTGGTACTTGCACACGACTTTCATCAAGGATCTACAAAAATACTCTGCAAATCAGGTAATTTCTGCATTAGATAAACCAAAGTATTGATTACGTAAGGAAAATGTTCAAATTATCAGCATGAGTAAGATAATTAATACAAGATTTTTGTCTCTTCCACAGTAAACACAAAACAAAAAAAACCTGAAAAAATATCCATGGTCTACTGAATATGAAACCTTATCCTCAAGTTCTTTAAAGACTGGTAACTGTATTGTCATGAAAATCAATTTCGTGGTTCTGAAATCCAATTAATAATTTTCAATTATGAAATTCAATTAATTTACCAGCTCTCTGATCCACAAGAGATCTCATTTACAAATTTTTTTTTCCCCCACATGTAAATGCAGCAGGAAATCTCCTGGTGCAGATTTTCATCCACTCTAAAAAGTCAGATTTAAATCCCTGGATGAGAAGTCTGCAAGAAATCTCTTTGCAGTTTTATTTCCTAAGTTCTGATAATATTCTGTTATTCAGAGATCTACATAAGCCAATAGGCAGAAGAGGAATCCTCAATTAAAAACTCTTTTCAGGGACCACAGTTAATTTGCCTGACTCCAACAAACTGATCTCTCCCAAGAATCCTGGTAATGCCTTCCCTCATTATAAAAACAATGACAGACTTAGTTTAAACAGCACTGAAGAAACTCTTCAGATGATGCCTATGTTTGCTTTAACACAAATAATGTTTTTTTTGCCCCATTTTCTCCAACCCACACAACATCAGAGTCTTTATTAAATCACAAAACCTCTGCACAAAGGCCAAATTTTGTACCTGACAAACACAGAACTGCAATTGAGTGGCTCAACCCTGCAGCTGAGAAGGGTGAGGATGTTCAGTCCTGCTATTCCCCTCACAAAGGGAATATCTCAGAATGAAACAAGATTTATTTTTATCCTGTCTGCATTTCTCACCTTCTGCTCTTTGAACTAAACTGGATACAACACTTTCAGGTGCAATGTGAAAGGCCAAATTCTTTAATGAGTTAAAACCAAAAGGCTGCCTGGACACACCTGGGATGCAAGGACAATGTGGGAATTCTTTCATGTAATGCAGCTTATTATTCCAGATGCTCTTGGAAGCAAAGGGAATTAAGATTTGACTGGATAAAATGCTAACAGGCCAGATAAAATTTACTTCATTACAAGGTCTTCATAAGCCACTCTCAAGGTGTTCAAGTCAGAACACACATCCTGCAGATTTGTATCACTTTTTTAACAGGATCCTTGCCTTGAAAGAAAACATTTACATTGCTAGATTCTATTTTAAATTGTTATCAATTTAATAATAGTTTTTTTATATTTCAGATATTATTTAAATCTGCCTTTGGATGTTGTATCATGATGTAAGGATAAAGAGGAAAAAAAATAATAATCAGAAGAGCTTTTCATGGGAGCAGCATTATTCTCTATTAACAGTTTCCAAGGCCAGAGAGATGTAGTATTATCTGCCTTGGGCAACTGCTCTGAGCTTACCAGGAAAATACCCTGGGTTGGCTTTTTCCCTCAATTATAATGTGCATTAATACACTGAAAATCCAGACAAAAATGTTCAGTGGAACACTGAGAACACCTCACACTCCTTCCCCCTTACCTTCTCCTCCTGTACCTCGAACACGGCCTCGTGAACACTGCAAGCAAAGAGTGAGGTAGGCAAGTCACTTAAATCCATCATCTCTTCCAAATCCTCTTCATTTTCTCCAAAGATCATCTGCTCCTCCTCCTCCTGGTCACTGCTGTACAGGTCTGACTGGCTGTCAGTCCAGGACTTCATGGAATCCCTGAGCATCCTTCCCCCCCAGCAGCTCCTGCTCAGGTGCCAGCTTCCAGCAGGGCCCTGGAAAAACCCAAAAACAAACGTGAGGACATCACATCTTCCTGCTCCCACCGGTACAGGCAAATCATTTCACAAAGAGGAACAGGAATCAACATGGGATTTGTTCTGTCCCCCACGAATCAGCAGCACCACATCCCCATGCTGAGGATGGAGGGAGGACTCTGCTGTTCCTTCAAAAGGAAGATAAAGTCACCCTGTGAAGAAACTGCAATTCCTCCTCCCTTTACTCTGACAGGAATCCAAAATGACAGCACTGTTCTAGAAGCTTTTCTCCATGACACACTTTACAGTGAGCAACAATTTCTTGTTTAATAATTAAAACCATTTCCTGGCTAATCAGAGCAGTCCTCTGGTATCTGAAAAAAATAACTTTATTTCATCAATGAGAGCACATGGACAAAGTTAAGTCATCTCTCCAAAGCCTCTCCAAGCCAACCAAAATCAAGGAAGGAAAAAAATGCAAAGAAGCAAGAGACTAAATAAAAAACATCACAAGGGAGAGTATTTTTTATACAATAGAAAAGATTTTACTGGAGTGGACATTCTGTCACCCATCCCTGCAAAACTCCTGAGGTTATCACACTGCTGTGTGTTGAGAGAAAAACAGGGAACTGCACCAGATCTGGTTTGGAAAGAGTGATAATTTGTGACACATCATTAAAAAAAGGTAGGAAATGTATAATGTTTCATTGGCAATGATCTCATTTGAATATTTGCCTAATGAGGGGGGATTAACTGAGTTAATGGCAGTGACTGCCCCAGTGACACCATCCCAAACCCATGCACACCTGGGGATCTCAATTCTGCTGCCCAGCACAGCAGGAAGGATGGAAATTTGGGAAAACAGGCAGCTGGTGGAAACCTCAGTTCTTGTGCTTGCTGATTCATGCAAGGAGGGAAGAGAAAAGGAACAAAAATGTGCCAAAATGGTGCAAACAAAAGGCACCATCTGGCTCTGAGGAGATCTGGGCTCATCCAAACAGCACCAGGACAGACACCCACAGCCAGCCAAGCCCTGGTGGACAGAGCAACATTCCAGCCTGGCCTGGTTTGGATCCCACATTCCTGAGCATTCCTGAGGGATCATGCCCCTCCAGCCACAAACACTGCTCCCAACAGCTGCTCTGCTGACAGCCCAAAGAACGGGGACACCCCCAACCAGGAGACAGCAACACTGGCAGGAAAAGAGAAAAGGGGAGTTTGGAAAGTAAACTCAAATACTGAATGAATGGTGAATCCAACATGAATCAAAGGAACTCACAGAGCAACTCGAGATTTGGTCAAGTTGAGGCTGTCTGAGCCTCACTGCAAAACAAACTCAGGGCAGCAGTGACATTAAACCAAACCCAGGTGTGACAGCTCAGCACAGAGTGCTTCTGCAGAGAACACTGGCCTGTAGAAGCTACTGCAATCTTACGGTATTTCTTTCCTTTTTAAATTAAGATTTCATCATAGTTCTGTTCTTTTTTTAATCATAAACCTACATGGTTAATTCTAATTTTTTTCCTCAGATAGCTCATTTTTCATTACTTCACCCCAATCAATTCAAAACACCTGATTACTGAGCAAGGCAAAAATCTCCAGCAGCCCCCTGACATCAGGATGAGACAAGTGAGATTCATGTATGAATATTAATTAAGACGTACAGTGAGAAACAGCCCTGTGAGAAGTGTTATTTGAACAGATTGGCTAGAACTATTTACTGTGCAATTATTAGAAAGCATCAAAATCAGAAAAAGAACACTCCAAACTTGACAGGTACAGGAATGTGATTATCAGTGCAGAGCCAAACTGCTCTGCTTCAGGAAAAAGAGAATTTCTTCACTTACCTCCTTGGAAAGGTGAGAGAGTCCTATTTATAAATTGTCTGATATGAATGGAGATATGCAAATCTAAGTTATTTATTACAATCAGCTTATTTTTACCATAGTATTAACAGCAATAAAATTATAAGTCATTTCATTGCAATACTCATTAGCAAACTATTGGATCACTCACTCACTCCCTCCCTCATAGATTTCAGATTAAACAGCACAAATAAAGGATACCAAGAACTAAAGCCACTAGCATGAGAGCTTTCACTTAAATCCTTTCTTCTGAGCATTAACACCTGCTTATCATTTAAATACCAGCTGACAGGGAAATGCTTATAAACAAACTCTCCAACTTCACAGAAGGTTAAAAATCATCTGAAATTAAAGCAAAGCAGCTTCTGCCGTGGGGAGCTGTAGCTCTACACTGGCACAGGCAGCACCGGCGAGTTTTCCTTGGCAGCTCATTCCGAGTCTCATCCCGCTGCCCAGGGAATGGAAGGATGGCAATTTCCACAGGAACAGTTCCATCTGCTCTGACAGGGAGCAAACAGGAAAAAATCCTTCCCTGGGAGGGTGGGCAGCCCTGGCACAGGGTGCCCAGAGCAGCTGTGGCTG
>VZTT01067147.1:11662-25505 GCA_013400855.1 Buphagus erythrorhynchus
CGGCGGGAGCGCGTGCCGCCCGCGGGTCCCGGGGCAGGGCGGCGGCGGGAACGCGGCTGCGCGCGCGTCCCCTCCTCCCCTCACGGGAGCTGAGGGAGCGTGTGAGGAGGGGTCGGTGACCCGGATGGAGAGAGGGAAAGGAGGGGAGGAGAGAGGGAGGGAGGGAGAAAGGGAGACGGAGCGGGAAGGGAGGGAGGCGGGAGCTCTGCGCATGCCCCGGCCCCGCTGAGGGGTCCCGGCCCCGCCGCTTCCCCCGGGGCGTTTCAGGCGCCCCAAAAGCGATGTGGGGACACTTCGGGCCGTGTTTGTATGGCACTGACCCAGCCCTGGAGAGGCGGCGGGAGCCGCAGGGTCCCTGTGGGAATGGCTGAGCTCAGAGCAATGAGAGTTTATTTAAAAATGCTGCAAATCGCCTTCGGAGCAGCTTCCGGACGAGGGGTTGGTGGCTGCTGTGGAGGAAGGAGCTGCCCAGAGCAGCTGTGGCTGCCCCTGGATCCGTGGAAGTGCCCAAGGCCAGGTTGGACATTGGGGCTTGGAGCAGCCTGGGACAGTGGGAGGTGTCCCTGCCATGGCAGGGGTGGCACTGGATGGGATTTAAGGTCCCTTCTAACCCAAAACAGTCTGGGACTCCGTGATTCCTCCCTGGCATTAATCGGGATGGCTCTGCCATCAGCCTCGGCCAGCTGCCAGCTGGGAACAGTGACAGTTTGTGTCCTCGGAGTAAATCCCAGCTTAATCCAGCCATGAGATGGTTTCAGACAGCCATCATCTGAACTGATACATCAGTACCTGTGCACTTTCACCTCTAAAGAAAGCACAAACCTACATCCTTTCTTTGGCTTTTCACAAAAAACCCACACGAAACTATTGCATTTCACTGACACTAATATTGAGTACAACAGTTTCATCCTCACTTGGAAAGACAGAAGAGAGCGTGGGTTTGTGATATAAGTAGTGAAATTTCTGTGGCTGAAATATTTTCTTTTAAATTTCAGAAACAGACAGAGATGCTGAGCTTCTCTACTGGGTGATTTGTCCACCTTTCCCTCATAAGAAAACAGCCCTGCAGATCTCACTTTAGGAAGGTAAGATCAGTCTCCCCTGTCCAGGTAAAGGGATTCTGCAGTTTAGATGCAGTGCAAATTCAGGTGGTAATGTGTTACTCTCCATCCTCAGCCCTCCCTTGCTGCAATCTCCTGCTTTATCGATTCAATACCACATTTTCCTTCCTGGGCAGCAATATATTCTGCTTTAGTACCACTAACTCCAACATTTGTGTCCACTTCAGTGGCATTTAAGATACTCTGTCTCTTGCAATTACACCTCAGTTGTAACACTGCTGACATCAATGGCACTTAAAACACTTGTAATATAACCCCCGAACCCTTGAATGGTGGATGTTAACAAAGTACTACCACATTTATCAGAAATTCTGGGGATTAGAATCCAGGGATTCAGTGAAGTGCAGCTTCAACACCGAGGCTGCCATTGGGTTGTTTGTCTTTTCTCCCTTTGTGATTTGGGACCCCAAGAGATACTTTTAATTAAATGTATCCTGAGGGTTATCCTCTGCTTCTCCCCATGGACTGTAAACACATCTGGTAAGTGTTAATTAGGTTGGCAAGCAGTCGATTAAGCTAAATTGTCATTTTTCTGTCCCTCTTTTTGCAGTAGTCCTGTATCCCAGACACGGTGCCCTGTGGCTCAGGGATGACACCTCCCACAGCACAGCATTCCCAGCTCTTATCAAGGGGCTTGGATGTCTCAAAGAAGCTCAATTTCAGTAAAAAACATCACTAGTCAGGCCACCAAAAATACAATGATTTTGGGTTTGTGTCCCCCCTTCTTCCTTGGATCATGATTTCAAGCTCTTCTCCAAAATATTGAATGCTAATTTTTTTTTGAAGCCCTGTTAAACAAAGTTTTAAAAATGAATTGCACGATTCCTACAGCTGACCCCAAATATGTGGAGACTCTTGTGAAACTGGGAGCATTAGTAATGCTATAATAATCTGCATTTCATTTACAAGCATCCTGTTGAAAACAGACAGAGAGCTCTTTCAATACCCAGTTTAGTCACCTAAATCCTGTCTTAACTTCTCCCAGGACATTTTTGGTCAATTAAACCTCTACCAGGAGCATGGAGCAAGCCAGAATTCCATAGGTTTTACCACAATCTTTTATTCAAAGTTTCATTTTACCACAATCTTTTATTCAAAGTTTGGTTTCATTTGTCTCACCTGAAAGACAAACAGAATTAAACAGACATGCAACACTGCCTGTGAAAAATGAAGCAATTGTCCTTTATAGTGCAAGAGTGTAAAGCTTGATTTATTTACACATTTTAAGGTGAACAGGAGAATGGTGTAGGCAGATCATTTTATACATTCAGCTGTGCTCCACAGAGTTAAGTTACACATAAAATACACACTGAGGATCTTTTAAGTGCTCTGTGCATCCAGAAGCCACACAGGGTGGAGGTAAGACATGGTTCACACTGGGTAAAGAAGCCAGGGGATGAACCCAAGGAGCTGCTCCTTCACCAAAGTGCTGGAACAGCTCCTGGTGCTGAGAAATCCCTTCCATTTGGAATCTGGGGGTGCTGTGCCATGTGCAGGGTCCTGCATGAGCCCTGCAGTGCTGACATTCACAGATCAGGGTGTGCTGTACAACACTTAAATAATTTTTCACCCTGGAATGTGGCACAGGGCTCCTCTCCTTTAAACCTTCCTGTGCTGCTCAGCATTTGCTGCAGTTCCAGACATGGCCATTGTCACCTCAGACTAACAAATATTCTGGGAAAAGCCCAGTGTGAGGATGCAAAACCCTTCCTGTTTCAGCTTCTCTGGGCTAGAAGGGAGCTGAGGAGTTTAATTCACTCCTGAAAGAGCACAGAAGTCCTTCAGTCAAGTTTAAACAAGATACTTGGTTTCTCTGGGCCCTGCTCATGCCTTTTCTTAGCTGAAGAGCAGAAAATAGCATTTTTTTGGAAGACTGAGAGAAAAAGCAAGAAAGAGGGAAGTGCATAAAATAAAAAAAAAACAAAAACCAAAAAACAAAACCAACCCCATTTTAAGATTCCAGTGTTGAACAGCAGCAGCAAACAAGAGTGAGGTGCAGCCCCTCAGTCATGGAGCTGAGGCCCATGGCCCAGGGAGCACCCCAGGCTCCACTGCTGTGGCACAATGATCAAAAATATTGTGATTTATGTGCTGTAGAAACAGACACCACCTCCAGTGGAGGCCTTTGGCAGGAAGTATCCAGAAGCAAACAAAGGGAGATTTCTCTGTGGCTGCAGGTAAAGGGAACTGTCATTATTAAGTAGAATTATTTGAGCACACAGAGACTGTATAAATAAAACATGGTTATGTAAAGCTTTGGAGCAAGACTTGACTTTAGAATCTTTGCAAAGAAAGGGCCAAACCCACACAATGACACAAAAGCTCAGCTCGTGGCTGGGGGCAGTTTCAATCAGAGAAGGGCTGACACCCCAGGGCTCTGTGCAGGGAGCAAGGTCAGGAACTGGGCTCAGGCTCAGGAGAATTGGGGAATTTACAGCAAAACCAGCCCTGAAGCAGGCCAGAGGGCAGCCTGCAAGGGAAGCACAGCCACCTCAGAGCAGCTCTGTGCCCTGGCACTGTGCCCATCTCCCAGGATGTCAGGGCTGTGCTGAGCAGGAAAACCCAAACCAGGCTTTTACAGCTGCAAGTCTGTGCTCCAGTCACCTGCTGGGTTTAAACCCTGCTAGAACTGCACTGTCACATGCAGGGCTATCCTGATCTGCATGTCAGCAGCCAAACATTTAGGCCCTTCTGATGAATTATTTTATACCACCTAATTAACCACAGAGAATATTGCCATGGAACAAGTGTGTGGTGTAGCACAGTTTGTTTTCAGACTCTGTGTTCTGGCTGCAGAATAGGTCAGAACAGGTTGATTAAATGGGAAGAGATAAGGAAAGGCAGCATTCCTGTGCCCTTCCCATTCACCCTCCCTGCACTGCTTCATTCTGCATTGTTAATGAACAAAAGCTGCCCATAAATTCACCAACAATCGATGACCACATCCAAAGGCAGTAAATCAGTGTCACTGCACCCCAGCATGATGAATGCTCTGGCAGCACGAGCCCATTAACATCCTTATCTTGTTTAATCACAAATAAAGTATTGAGGGTGAAAGGAAAGCTGTTATTTCTTGAGGTTCCCTAAGTTCCAGCACAGGGAATGCCACTGATAAGATCTGAATTTTGCCCAGCTGGTGAAGAAACCTGGGTACAGCCCCAGGGCACCTCCCTGTGAAGGGGAAAGGTTATTTTTCTAAGCTGTACAAAACTGCCAAAGCAATCCAAAGTATGCCCAGATTGAATCAGTCTGCAGAGCTGGCAAAGCAAACAAATGTAAAGGAACAGTTCTGTTGTCATTTACAACAAGAACCTGAAATAATCATGCACGGGTCAGGGGAGTTGTTGGGAATTTCTGGCAGTGGGAACAGAAACTGGCCATGAGTCAATTTAACAAATAAAAATAAATAAATGCAGAAAGACACTGTTCCAAATCTCAGATAATCCCAAACTCCCTGGTATTGGGGGAATCACTTAAAAATACACAGAACATGAACACTATTCCTTTCAAATAAAGTTCCAGGGTCCTGGAAACTCCACTGTGCAATCAGCCCAAGCCTCACTGAGTGGACTTAAAATTCAGTGGAATTAAAATTCAGTTTCCCAGCAAAATACCCCAATTTTAGAGCAGCCAGTGCAATCAAAGTGCCAGGATAACCAGTGAATGTTGTACTTTGTCCTCCTCACTTGACAATTCCCCATTCTCCCTCAGTATCAGCTCCTGGCCATCTCCTGGAAGCTGGAAAGATAAATATCAAAGTACACAAAGCTCCATTATCCTCACAGGCCTCAGTGAGTGCTGGGCTGTGCAACCTCCCTCCTCAGGCCATCCACAATAGTAGACAAGTATTGTTTTTCCTTTTTATAAAAGAAAAAAAAGGGGGGAGGACCCCAGCTTAGATCACCTAAACTGAGCTTTTGAACTAAGGAATTTCAACACCTTTAAGTAGCTGGGACCACTAAAGTTGGAAATCCTGCCTCCATCAGAAAGAAAATAAATAAACATGATAAAGAATTCAGATTTTGTCCAACATGACAGAAAATCCCCACCAGATACAGTCACATCATTCTCATTTCTCCTTGTCCTCATCCTTTATAGTGCTTCCTCTGCACCATTTAATCCAACTTGAAGCTCCTGCTATGAAATCAGAAAACTGGAAAATCATCTTTGTTCTAAGCCATATAATCCAGTGGTGCTCTACAAACAACCCCCATCCTCAGTGCTTATGTTCAACACCAGAACAGAAGTGCCCAAAATCGGTGGTTTGAAGGGATAAAGTGTTCACTCTCACCAGTTGTGCTGCTCTAAAGACACAGCAAGTTCCAGTGGTGGTGCTTCAAAACAATTCCATTTATTGCTGTGTCAGGGCAGCTCTGTGGTCACACCAGGATTTAGAGCCTGGAAATCTGTCACAGTCCCTGTAAATGAAAGATTAAATCCTGTCCTCCTCTCTCTCTCTGTGAGCAGCTCCTGAAAACTTGTTTGGAGATAAAATCACTCCTAGCAGGGCTGAAAACTGCACAGTCACTTCTCTTCTACAGCATCTCCTCTCTGATCAGAGTTCCACAGTGCTGCACTCACCATTCCATCATTCCACACTTCCAGCCAGCAGAATTCCATGCTCAACTGGGATCTGCTTCCTGCCAAGTGCTTTCAACTTCCCAACTAGAAAAAGTTGTTTATTTTAATAATCAGCCTGGAAAGTTCAGCTCCAGACGAGCTTGAAACTCCTCAATGTCAGCCTTATGCTTGCTGCTATTTGAACAGGTAAATAAATAAAGGTCAAACTCCTGACAACTCTGATCAATCCTTGAAGGTCACTCACTCCTTCTTGCTGTGCTCCAGCACCCTGTAGGGAGGGGCAGAGACTCCTTTGGGTCCGTGCTGCTCCTGCACGATGGGCAGCGTGGCTGGGGTGTAGATTTCTGGCATGCTGTCATTGTTCTCCAGGGCACCATAGGAGAAAGAGGCTTTCAGCTCAGGCTGCACTGCAATCCCTTTGTCGTGCATGTTCTGCATGCCTGCAAGAGCAGAGGCAGGGATTAGGAACAAAAGTGCATTTTTCCTGCTCTCTGTTCAGCCAGGAAATGAGGAGTCCCCGAGGCTCATCAGCTCCTCGGGTGTTAAATCAGACAGGATGAGTCTGTGCTCAGCACTGGAGCAGCTGATGGAGAAAAAAGCTCCTATTGAATGAGGGATGGCTCCCAGTTATCCATCAAGTGCTGCAGATCTTCCATACAGCTCACCACAGAGCTTAGCTGTGCTTCCCAAAGGAAACTGCTGCTCCTCTAGCTCACTTCTGAGCCATCCCCCAAATCAGTTCTTCCTGCTGCACTGAGCCCAGTCCCACATGCTCAAACCAGTTGATATTCCCAGGTAAGAACTGCCTGACCCACAGCCTGAGCCCCCCCTGTGCAGCCCAGGCCTTGAACAGAGGGATGAAGCCCTGGGCTCTGGTTACCTGGCATGGCATCCATTGAGATGTAGGGCTCAAAGGGGACAGGCTTCTTCCTATTCCTCGTGATCAGGAAAACTCCCAGGAATGCTATGAGGCACCTGAGGGAGGAGAAAGGATCACTGAGATCCCTGGCAAGGGAGAGCACAGAATATTCCAACCAGAATTCAAGCACTGCCAAGTCAGAATTCCAGGGCTTTGTCCAAGCTGAGCCCCCTTGAGCAGCACTGGAACACCCCCAGCAACCAGCACAACTTCACCTTTTCTCTATAAAACACAGGGAAAAGTCTTCATATCAATTAATTAATTAACCTTGGCTAACTGCAGGGGAAAGGAAGCACAGCAACATTTGGTTTTGCTTTGATGGAATGCCAGGATTTAGCAGCCTGACCTTTCCAAGGCTCCCAGTAAACACACCAACAACCATGGATCTGGATTGTTACAGAGCAAGGTGCACTTCACAACAATCATCTCCCAGTTGTTTGGGGTTTTTTTTCCATACTTATCTAAAAGCCATTTGAGAATGTCCCCTGATTATGGAGAGCTAATTACACCAAACCACTGAGTTACACAGGAAATGTTTTACTGATCAGATCTGCATTGTGCCTTCTCCAGGCTCTAAAAACTCCACAAGTCAGACACAGTTCAGGGAAGGTGCAAAATCTGCAAAAAAGGTTCCCAGAGAGGGTTTCTTTGGGTTATTTTACAATTCTCCCAGATTCATGAGCAGGCAGCTTGAAAACCAAGCCATATGCTCAGCACCCAAGCTGATCCCCAGGATTTAGTGATTAATTGTTGTGTAATTGTGCATTACCAAGGGTTACACGAGTTTTTCCAAACACAACACTGAGCTCTAAGGGCCACTCTCTGCCCTGACAGACAAAATGCTTTTAGCCTGTTCTCTTCTCCAAGACAGTTTGTCCCTCCAACAGAGAGGTGTTTTTAAAACAGATTTGTAGTTTTCAAATTTGAGTCACATGAAGCAACAGTTTTCTGTCAAGGAAACCTGGAACACTTACCCCAGTGCAAACATACAAATGTGGAGAACATCTTCACCCATGAAGTCCAGGTAAAAAGTTGCTCCTTGAAAAGGAAATAATTCATTACATCTTCCCAATCCCACCTTCAGCCAGAACCCACATTAGCCAGGATTCCTATTTTTATAGCCAGCACCTTTGTTTATTTAATGATCTTAAAATAAATGTCCTGATTTCTATTTTAACACATATTCTTGACAAATCTTTTTGAGTTTCATTGCCAAAATAGTTCTGCTGGTGTCACTAACAGAGATGCAAGTGAACCTTGTGCAGCATAAACAAGAGGGACTATTTTGGAATGATGAAACAAATTTGATTTAACTACAAAAAGATGCAAACTCTTGACCCCAAACAACAACAACCAGCTCCAACCTCTAGAAGTGTCCTTGGTGTCCTGGGTGGCAGCAGGACACATGTTCTGCCTCCTGCTCTTTACATTTTTAATGTAAAGAAAATAAAGTAAAAAATAAATAACAAGGCAACATTTTACCTGCACATCTAAGAACACATATTGAATGAGGAATATAAATTCTTCATTCAAATATAAATTACTCAGTCTTAAATATAAATTCCCCTGCACTTTAAACAAAATGACAGCACTGAACAGAAGTTTTTAACAGTCTAATGGGATATAAATCATTTTTATAAAGGAAAACAAACCAAACAAAGCCAGTGCAGATGAGAGATGACAAAAAGATAGAAGTCATCACATTGCTGATTATTCACCTTCCTCAGGAGGATTATTTTCCAAAATCTTTTGCCCTTTTTTTTAGAAAAGTTTGTGCAGTTACCTGCTGAGATTGCTGCTGTGGTGGATAGGATGTAGCCAATGCTGGAGATCTGAGCTGAGTCATAGAGCTGGGAGGCTTGAGCTAAAAACCTGCAACACAATCACAGGCAACAGGGGCTGATTGGGAAGGATCCTTTTTTTGGAAACACCTTTCAAAAGTGATGCATAAATTTAAGGAAATTCATTCTTTTTCTCACTGCACAGCAGCAGCAGCAAGCCTTGGAATGAATAAAAAGGACAGAGGAGGGAGGATTGTGGCTGTACTGAAATTACTGCCCCAACCTCAGGGCCACAGTGTCCCTCATATTTTGAGAAGCCTTTTATCCCTGCTGCTACCAGCTTTTTATGTTATTGCAAGTACAAAGGGGGAAAAAGACTGCTAAAAATAGACACATTATCAACAACACTGATCCTGCACTTTGATTTTAGCCAGTGCACAGATAGTGCATTTGATGGGCCACCATTTCAGCCCTAAAATTGGCAAATACTTGAATGGTGGCATTAAAACCACCTGGCAGTGTCACTTTGTGGCAAAGCAAAGACCACCCAAGCTCCTGGGACAGCTCACAGGAAAGAATGGATAATTCCCCTAAATTTTAATAGGTATTTTAGGCCTAGTAACAAACAGCTCCTGACCCACACCCCAGCCCATTCCAGACAAAGAGAGGAGTCCTTACGTGGCCTGGTAGATGGCTGTGGCAATCATGCACACCAACATGATGTAGAAGATGGGGGAGTCCAGCTGCAGGGTGCCCTGGATGGACACCAGGACCATCCCAGCCACTGCCTTCACTGTCACCACGGTCATGGAACCTGGGGGGGCACCACACTCAGCTGGGGCAGCTGCAGGAACAACCCCAACACCCCCAAAAACCTGACCCTGCTCCTGCCAGGCCCAACAAGGGATGCAAAGTGCCCTGTTTGCCACCAGCTCTGCCTGTTTTATTCCCCACAAACCCACCACAGCAACCTCCAGGAAATCACTGAACCCTTCTCTATCAGTGTCTACAGAACTGGGAGCATTTGCTGGTTTTGTCAGTGTTTAAAGAGTGTTGTGCAATTAGATGATGGGAGGATACAATTTTCCATTTGGTTTGGTCCATAAAGCCAAGGATGTCTCCAAAACAGGAATCAGGAAAAGCTTTCCCTTCTTGAAAGTTGGGCCATTCAGAATTAGGGCAGTTGCTTTGTAATTCATGGAACCTCTGAGGCACCACTGAAATCCAGCCCCAAACAGCTCAAAAAAACCCAAAAAGAGTAAAAGACACTGCAGAAGCTGAAGGTGCAAAAACAGCAAAAATTGAGGGCTGTGACACAGATTTCAGCATGGTAGACTTGCTATTACTCATCCTTTAAAAGTTTAATTGATTGCAGTTTCTACTTAAAAAAAAAATAGATGTGTAAATCCAAAGTCACTGCAGGATCCCACTGTGGGACATCAGAATCATCATGGACTCAGTTTGACAGGGACAAGCTGGGGTGGCAGAGGATTCCTCATTTCTTTAACCACACAGCAAATCTTAACAGAGCTAAGACAATTCTTGTAGGTCAAATCCTCTCTTTCACCCACTGAATGCCACCCTTTGTGTGCCCAGATTAAAATTAAGAACACTAATAAATAACCTGCACTTTCTGTGCTTGGCAGATTATTTGTCTGATGGGGAAAAAGCCTTAATTGTTCAAAGGTCGTTTGCAAAGATCCTAAACATCAGTTTCAGGAACATTTCTGGAGGAAATTAGTGCATTTCATGGCATTAATTAAATCAATATAATCCCCTGCATGCCTCAATTTACTGTTTAAAGATCTTACAAGTCCATATCAACTTACCCAGCAAAGCAACCAGCAGGAGAATAATGACAATGTAGTTTGCATTTCTCTCCTTGTAAAAATACAGGAGCAGACAGAAAGCAATGATCTCCACGAGCTACAAAAGAGAAAAATGAGAATATTAGAGATGCAGAGCACATGGGCTGGCAGTAAATGAGATTCTGAGCCAGTCAAAGGGAAATGGGGATCCCACACAATTATAGACCAAATTCAGCATCATCTTAGATTGCAGTTAGAGGAGATATTCAGCAGCTTCTTGCAGAACAGGAAACACAGGGCACTTTTGGTGTTGGATTTATGGTAAAGCAGCTGATCAAACAGTCCTGACTGAATATTCACAGGAGAGATCTCAGTCTGCTTTCTGCTCTGAGCTTCCACAAGTGATCCTGGGGCAATGGCCAGGATTATCTTCATTAAAACACAAATTTCATGGGATTTTCAATAAGAGATTCATGGGTCCAGAGTAAGTCAGTGTGGAAAAAAACCAAATTCAGGCACCACTAAATTTTTAGTCAAAGACATTTAATCCTACAAAATTCAGAGAAACAAAAGGAGCTGTGGATGTGTCTGACACCTGGAAAAGCTGTGCCAGGTTCCTGAGTGAACACAAGGGACATTGCTAGCCACCAGAAGGAAAAATAATGCTGGGAATGAAACTCCCCCCAGGAGAAAACCTCCCCACCCTCCATGGCCCCTCACCATGTAGAGCAGGAATGGCCAGCTCACTAAATGCCTGGTGATGTTTTCTGCTGTCATCTTCTCGTGGCTGTTGGGTCCAAATGTCACCAGCAGGTAAGTGCCAACAACTGCCAGGCCACAGCCCACGAAGGACAGCACGTAGCGCCCTTGGGCAGGCACAGAACAGGAGAGGACAGGGTTAATGAGGGACTGGGATGCATGGAATTAATGAATTCATCCCACAGGATCAGCAGGGTGTTCCTCTAGGGGACTCCTGGGTGCCCTTCCTGCCCCACCTCCAAAATATTTCAGCCACCAGGGGCAGTAGGGGTTTGGGAGCTGAGACAAAGTTGGTACCAGGTGGCATCTGCTAAATAAATAAATATCTGCTAAATAAATATATATCTGCTAAATAAAGAAAGCTCCAAGATCTGTGTCTGGGGCTGATCCTACCTGGGCTGATCCACAGCCCTTCTCCCACTTCTGCAAACACCTCCATGTTCATGGAATTCAGCTCATTCCCTTGTGCCTGTTGCTGAAGCTTCAGCCTGTTTCTAAATTCTTTGAAGTTCAGGGGATATGGCACAAGCCAGGAAAAAAAAATTCTATTTGTAATAAACAGTGGATGAGATGACACATTTAGTCCAAGAGGTGCTAATGAGACTTTGCCATCCCTGTAATTATAATTCCTGAGGGGCCCTGCTGTGTGTGATGAATTGTAAACAAATGAAAAATGAAAAGAAACTGTGGTACTTACTCAAAAATTCCTTGGGCTTCCATTTTTCTTTAATAAATATAATTCCTATGATTGCACTAGCTATGGGGAAAAAAAAAGAAAAGAAAAGGAGAGAGAAACGGTGAATTCTGGAGTCAGGAATCTTCCACTGGAACACACTCAAGCTCTTTCCTCCTTACCCACTACAGACACTGCACTGAGGGGCACAATCAGAGAGAGAGGAGCAAAGGCATAGGAGGAAAACACTCCCAGTTCTCCCAGCACCAGCAGCAGCAATCCACTCCACCAGGTCTTGGTTCTGAAGTAAGCCCGGGGGTCTTTGGAGCCTGCCAGCCTGATGTGGCTGTATTTCTGGGCAAGAAAACAGAAATAAAGCAGCTTTGTCATGTTGGATTGATTATTTCAATCCAGGATGAGTATTTGCTTCAGGGAACTCACCTGGAGGTTGAGGGCAATGCTGCTGACAAGATGCCCAAAAATAGCCAGAAGTGCCCCAATCAAGTTCTCCTGCAAAAACAAAGGGAACACACAATTATTGAATTTATCCAAGGAACTCAGAGGGGTTTGCACACTCTGGAGGAGAGCAGACTTTTAAAACCACTCCTGAATCATGGACTAGCCTGGGTTGGAAGGGACCTTTAAAGGTCATCTGGTCCAACACCCACCTGTCAATAAAACCTGTTTATCCTCCTCCCTTCCTACTGACATGGGGCACTTCAGATAAGAGCTGTGGCTGTGAACTCAGGTGGAAGATAAGACTCAACAGCCACTTTCTCCAACAGACTTCAATTAGTTTGCAGTTCCTCAGAGAGGGGAAGATAAGGCTAAAAAAACCCCACACCATCACTCATTCTTCCCTTTGAAAAACTCATTTATGAGGATTTTATTACCCTGGAATTGGACAGAGAACAAATCAGGCATCTCTGCTTCCCAACTTTTTTGCTCTTCTCCACTTTGACAGCTGCTGGTTCAGTCACTAATTCAGCCCATGTGATGAGGCAGCCCAATTATCACAGATTTTAGGCTGCTTTTTGTACTTTTTGTATAAACCAGTTATTCCCAAAGTCACAGGAGACTGCTGACAGTTCCCAAACAGTTCCCAACCTCTTCTGCACTGGCATTCAAAGCTCAGCAACAATTCTCATGCTCTAAAGATAGAATTTAAAATAAAGAAAGGATGTAAAGCAGGCTGAGTCACAAAGGAGATGTAGAGGAGGATTGAAGAGAAGAACCTGAGGCCACCAAACATTCGTGTGCTCCCAAAACTGCCTAAATCTCATTAAATGTCATTAGCACTGTTCCTTCAGCCCAGTCCTTACTTGGATTGATTTGGGATAACCCAGCTCACATTCTGGTGTGATTATGAATAAATGGACTAATCTTGATTTTCTCATCCATAGAAGAACTTCCAGATTTCAAATTCTTAGCAGCAGAACAAAAACCTCTTTATCAGAATGCACAAAAATAAGATTTACCCCCAAAGGCTTAACTCAAAACCACCTGAGAAAGGTTCCCAGGACAGACAGAGGAGGGGACAGGAGGATGTCACTGTGTCACCACAGTGCAGAGTTCTCTGGGCTGTGACAGCCTCAGCTCAACAGCACTTGGGTCAACTTCCACAAGGGCCCAGGACTGTGGTCTCAAAGGAAAAAAAAAAAACAAAAAACTTTTTGCTGAGATTTTCTGAGCACCTTCAGAATCAGCAGTTCAGAGGGAATTTATGTGTTCCCAGCTGGAGAACAAGGAGGAATTACAGCCCCATGTGGGCTCACCCCCCTGAAATCCAAACACCTGAATACACAGAGCAAACCAGAACCTCTGCTCTGTTACTGCTGCATGGCTTAGGCTGAAAAGGCACCTGTCAGAATCACTGCACTGAAACATCTCCACACATCCACTGCCACACCTTCCTCCAGCTTCTCTGCTCTGCAGACACAGAATTTCTCTTTCTCTCACTATGCACAGGATATGACACCCCAGGAATGGCTGAATAGAGCCCTTTCTGCAGAAAATAACATCAGCTCATTGCAGTAATCATTTCTGGGGATGGAAACTTCCCCGCTGGGGTGGGAAGCTGACCTTGTAGGAGAAGGAGTCTGTGTGTGGCTGCACAGAAACTGCTGCTGTGGCCAACGGGAGCTGCTGGAGCTGCAGACTGGGGCTGTTGCCTCCTTCCATTTTGTTTTTGTTTGTTTGTT
>VZTT01067170.1:0-18476 GCA_013400855.1 Buphagus erythrorhynchus
AGTAGAAGAAAAAGACTTTAAAAAAATGCACTGCTATAAAACTTCGTATGTCTCTTCCATAACAGTGAGAGCGCAGCTGACCCTGCAGGCCCAACTTAGTCTTGAATTATCCTCATGCTAATTCTGCAAAACAACACTCAATTGCCATAAACAAAGTCCAAGAAAAAAAGCTCATCTGCTGCTGAAGTAAGGACTACAGGAAATCCATCAACAAACTTCAAATGGAACTGCATGCCTCAAAGAATAGAATTCTTCTTTTCAGAGGTAAACACAAAAGCAAGAGAAAAATTAAATGGAAAGGTAAGCTGAGGATTTGTGTGAATCCCATTAGCAGAGATGCAGAGAGAACTCAGTAGCAGCAGAACCACCTTTTCCTGCTGTAATTCTAGCTTAGAAGGAGTCCAGGTGTACACACCTGCTTGGTTTGAGCTTCACTGGGTTGGGCCTCGCCGGTGCTGGAGGGGAGCTGTAGATTTCTTCAATCAACTTTCTAGTAACCTTCTGTTTTGGCAACATTTGTGCTTCATAATGAGTCATTTTGTCTTCCATTCCAATGAGATCAAAAAGAGACAGGTCCGATTCCTAGAGATTTCAGAAAATTGTTTGTTTTATGTGATGACCCAAACAGTTAAGTCCTCTTTATGTTCAATGTTGAATTAAATTTCTATATATTTACTTTTTAATGTGAAATATATGGTGTAAGTTTAAGAAATAAACTATTAATTATTAGCCAAAACCGTCTAGAAACCTTGGAAATAAATCTTAAACCAACAGTCCCATTTTAAGTCCCATTAGAAGAAAAATAACTGAAATCTTTAGCCTCTTATGGAAACTAAAGCAAAACATATTTAACAATTCTTCATATATCATAGTTCCCAAAGAATTAAATAGAAGTCTTTGAAGGTTAACTATCAAGCTTAAATGCCAATCTATAATTTAGGAGTAGAAAAAAATGAAGGATGGAAATAAAATTAAACAAAAAATGTCATACTTCTTTTATATTTTTTATCATGTCAAGGAGTGGGATCACTTGTTTAACAATAACAGAAATAGTGGTAATTCAAATGGATTGACAGAAGGGTACTAATTTAGTCATTGTAACAGAATGTTTACTGTTATGTGAAAAAGAATAAGTCTTCCTTTCCTTCAGCTAGTGAAAGCAAGAAGAAAATTGCAGAATGCCATAAATAAGCACAGCGCTACCCAGAGTGACTTCAGTGTTGGAAAATTCCTGCAAACATGAGCATGATGAAAGCAAAGGTAATTTCTCTTTGACCAAGTAGGTCATGAAAAATTACTGTTTACAAACCACTTGAAAAGTTCAAACCACTATGACAAAAAAAGAGATGCAGCAAGAGCACACTTGGCAGCCACAGTTATGGAAGAGTGAATTCCTTCTATTTATAAACTTCAGGTAGATTTATCACATATAAGAAAACAATAGAAGTACTGACCAGGCACTAAGGCAGGGCACTAAGAGAGGAAAAAAAAACCTGGACTTTTCTACCAACCTTCCAAATATCCCTTTCCAGGGCTCGCAGCACCAGAGAGGCTGTTCTGTATTCCAGGGTTTCTGATACATAAGAGGAGCTCGAAAGCCGTGGGTTTATCAGGTCAGGGTGGTTACAAATCCGCTGCAGCTGCATCAGGACATGCAGGACACTGATGAAGTGCCCACTTTTGAGGGCTTCCTGGGTTCTACCAAATAAATTATACAGAAAGGCATTGATTTATGTGCAGCTTTTATGGAGATGTCCCCTAAATCAGCAAGGTGAGAATGAGCAATGCAATGTATTATGCAAAAGTCTTAAACTTAGAAGTTTAGATTTCACCAAGGTCTTCTGTAGTATTTTAAGCAGCACCATACCAAAAGTAAATTTGGAAAAGTGAAACTCAAAGAACCAGTGCTGCCTTACAATCAAATACAACCCATCCAGCTCCCTATCCTCTCCCTGCTTTGTTTCTGTTTCACCCCTGCACCTATCAATTACCACTGGCGGGAGGGTGGTGAGGAAAAAGTCTTTAAAAAAGGGCTTTAAAAAAATGAAGAACCACTCATCAGAGACAAATGTTAAAACAGTGTAGCAGAAGACCTGACCAATTCTTAGCCAAGCCAATTCTTAGACTCCAGAGATAAAAGTATGTTTTTCACAAGGCCATAACATCACCTGCTGTAATTCTAGTCTACAATGCAATCACATTTTATTCATGGGTCATAATCGAAAATCTCAGAAAAACACTAAAACACTTCCCCCCATGACAATAATTTCTTTCCTTGCTTAAGCACTAAAAGTGACAGCATTTGATACTTACTGTTTCCAGCCCTTACCCTGGTTGTAATATGACATCCTCATACATGGCTTTTTGTCGACTAGACAGGCGGCACTTGAGCACGTGTTCATACTTCTTTGTGAGCTGCTTTTCAACATCCCTCTTTGATCTCCGCAAAATAAATGGCTGAATCATCTGAAACATTTCAGATTTGAGAGGAAAAAAATCTCATTTCAAAGAGTTTACAACAGGAAGCTAAACTTATTCACACCTAACAGATTTGATGTGATAAACTGCATATGCTATATATAATCATTCTGCTATGCACACAGTTGTACAGACATTAATTTACTCTTTAATTTCTGCATGTCATACTTCAAAATCTGAGCCTTGTATTATTTTTAAAAGAAATCTTCACACTTTTCTGGTAGCAGAACCCTCTGCTTTCAGCAAGATTTTTTGTCTAAACTGAACAAAGTGTTAAGAAAGGACACAAATTCTGAACTACATATTTTTATTTCCCCTCTCCTCAACAGTACTTCTATAGTAGGACACGTGAGAAAAAAGACAACATACTCTGTGCAACCTGATGACCAGTTTATGGCAATAATCCTGGTTCTCCTCATTAGGTGCTTTTACTGGAAAATCCAGGTAAGGTCTGGAAATTCCCGGAATCAAAAAATGTACCATGGTCCACAGCTCCATCAATGTGTTATGCAAAGGAGTGTCTATTAGAAGCAAACGATGCTGGCTGTGAACAGAAGAAGATTTTTAATTGACTGATTACTATACCTTTATGTTTGTCTGATACACAGAAGAATTATGTATATATAATAAAATTAAACCTAGGATAAAGTATCTTTTCAATCTTGAATATGCCACCAAATAGCTTCTTCATTGCAGAGTATCAAAACATACAAGGGAATCTGTTTGGGAGCACAGAATATCAGCAAAGAAGAATTACAGTGATATGACAGTGGAAACAAAAAGATCTCAAGCATTTTTCTGAATCCTAATTGTTTCAAATAAAAGCACTTCTCTATAGGTGCACATTGCTCAGGAATTTGGGCAGACCAGGTCAAGAGGGCTTTCTTTAATCAGTTTTCTGTTAAGCAGAGAACTGTGTGCCATGAAAAGAGAAAAACCCACTGCCAGCAGGAAATCAATTCTCTGCTCCATACCTGCGGAGACTGAAAAGTGCCTCCCAGTGTTTCTCAGTCATATTCTTTATTTGCTGCATCTCATCTACTATTAAATATTTCCATCGCATTTTCATGAATGCTGTGTGGCCTTTGAACAGCTGCTTGTAGGAAGTGATGCACACATTGAAGCTGTTGGGTTCTGTCCACTCCTATAGAAAAGGAAAGAAATGATGAGATAGAAAAGTTTAGGCAGAGCTCTCAAATCTCTTACAACCAGCTACTTCTTCATTAAAAAAAGACAAATAAGACAGATATACACAGGCTAAATGTCTCAGGCAAGAGTGTAAGAGTTGCAAAATACAGCACCTGTCTTTTTGCCCTAAGTTCTCTTTGGCTCCCAAAGTAGAGAAGTATTTTTAACCCTGGGCACCAGCGTTTCAATTCCAGCTCCCATTTCAGTATGTTACAGCTCCGGACAACAACAAGGTGAGGGCCCCAGTTCCCTACAGAAAGGGAAACACAGCAGTTAACACTGGAAAGAGACTCCTTACAATGTATGTGGCTTATATTCTCCTTTGATTTTTTAAATGCATTGCACTAAATTAATCATTAAAAGTGAGATCCAATAACAACAAACAGAGGTATTTTATTGACTAATCTACTCCTCATCATTAAACAATCTGTAAGGCTTTTCTGTACTAGCAAGAATTTAGAAGTATTCAGAAGAATCTCTAGAGGGTAACAGGTTGATCAGATGCTATACTTGACTAGATAGCACCCTTGTCACAAAGTATCAGAAAGTTATTCTGAAACAATCTTACTCCTATCATTAACTAAAGCCTGATATGGTTTAGTAGGGAAAAAAAATGACCCTAGGCTACAGTTCACAAAGATAATGCTGGCCCAGTACCTGTCTAAAACTGTTAGCCAACTGAACTTACCTTCATTACAAGCCAAATGGGCAAAAAAGGCAATAATTTGCACTGTTTTTCCAAGCCCTGCCTCATCTGCCAGGATGCCATTGAGATTCTTCCTGTACAGCTTTGCCAGCCAATCCAGCCCAATCTTCTGATATTCTCTGAGAGAGCCATACAACAGTGACGGAGTGTTGTATTTTACCTGCAACGTGAATAATTTAATATTTTTCCCTGAGTTAAATTCACAGAGCATGGCATAAGCATAAACATTCTACAGGAAGCTCGAAAAAAAAAATGCAATTTCTTGCTAAAAGCTACAAAGTAATGAAGAAGAAAGCATTCTTTATGTAAACATCAGCACACAGAGTAGCAGAGAATAGGGATTCTTACTGCTGTTGTTATCCTGGAGCTGCCTTTAGGTAACAACATCTCTGCTGCAGCAGCCACTTCTGCTATGTCTCGCATGTGCTTCTTGGGAGGACTCGATCTGTCCACACCCTTGTACTGGTCAATGCTGAGAAGGGAGTCGATGAGGACAACTTCCTTCTGGGGACTTTCCCTATCAGACATGTGGTCTTCCATTTCTAGGAGAGAGAGAAAAATTGGTGGTATCTAAAATAAACTTCGGTAGCAGTTACACAAAGGAACTGGGATAACCAGGATTCAGACACAGGTCCAAAGGAGGCAGGTAACTTTTAAAAGCAGTTCTGTGATTTTCAAGCTAGTTCAGCTCAGGCTCATGTACATGTTATGGACATTCACATTAACATGACCATTAGCTTTTCACAACTTCTAGGGAGGTCCTCTCATTCTATTTAAAACCTATCTTCAAGTATATAGTTCTATCATCATGTTAGCATAGAACAGAGGTGTAATCATAGCTACCTATGAAGTGTGCTGTTAAATTCAGTGCAGAGAGGCTTTTGTATTGTTCTTGAAAATCTCACACATCTTCACTTTAAGACAGGCAAACACTGCCCTCTTTTCACAAACTGAGAAATTTTAAATGTGATTCACTCAATATGTGTTTTCCCCCTAGAACAAAATGTCTTTTCACAGAGTCCTGAAGAGCCAAGCAACTTATTTCACCTTGTAAATCAGCACAATTCCTTCTAAACATAGAGTAATTTACCTTCCTCACTGCTCTCCTCTTCACTGTCAGGCTTCGGCTGGGGCCAGTGAAAATTTTCTGCAAAGGCACCTTCATACATCTTTACTAAATCTTCCAGAGGCAATTCAGCTGAAGGTCATTAAAGAATGGAAGTTTAAAAATACCAAAAGTTAGAACAATAGATACTATTAATTATAATCTCATTACATTCTTCACAATTGCATAAAGCCAGTTCTCTAATCAGAAGTTAACTTCTGAGGTCATTATTAAGTGAATGATGGCAGTATTTATTTAATAACCTTGATTACAGAGAACATTTGGCATTATCCCAAGCAGTTTGCTCTCATACCTTGCTTTTTACTGTATTACAAACATACCCTACAACCCTCAGTAAACCCCCAGTTGGGAAGGTAGGGGCATCAAATCCAGCTGAGTGGCTGGAAGACAATGCAAGACTTCAAAAGTTTCAAAACTGAGTTTCAAAACTGAGTTGTAGCTCCAGGATCCCTTGTCTGAGCTGTTAAAGTACATGAATGTACATGCTGGCAGTGGCCAATCAATCAGCAAACATTCTCATTAGGAACTTGGCTGACTGGCCAAGGGTTATAATCCCTCCAACTGGCCAGTTCACTGCAGCCACTAAGCTGCCAAAGAGACCAAACAAACGGATTTGGAAGCTGCATGTTCATTGCCAGGCACGCTCAGCCTAATGGGCAGCCTGCCTCTAAAATTCTGCTTTTACCAGGGTAAGTGACACATCTCTATGGGGTACTTTGCACACATCAGGCTCAGCATAGCAATTACATTGCTAATGAGAGAGAGCTGCTAGCCAGAGCACTGTCCATAAAAGCCCCTTATCTTCATTCATACCCCCTCTTCAAGATCAGCACTTAGGTGCCCTTTCAGACCTACCAAGTCAGTCACAAAACCCTTCTGAGATACTCAAAACAGTTGATGATAAAATGTCCATGTTCAATCTGACACAACCCTGGTTTGAAGTGTTTATCATGTACTCCTAGAATGTGGGCTGAGTCTTGGTGTAAGGTTTTAATGCAGTGCTTCACTAGACAACTACTTTTTCTCATGCCACCTTGTGTGATAACTAGGACTACTTTACAAAGTGCAGATGTCCATCATCATCCCACAAACTGCTGCACCTTCCAAACAGAAAAAACTAAATACAGACTGCACAGGACTGAACATCTGAATGCACTCAATTTCTCACCTCTAATCCTCTTTATAAATATAACAAGTGCTGTGTGTTTCCAGCTGTTGTTTCAGAGCCCAGCCCAGAGAAGAATCAAGCTACGTGCCTACCTTCTTTGGCTAGATTAGACAATTCAGTTTGATGGTTTATGTTTCCTTCTTTAGCTTCTTGTTCTTCAATTGTTTCTTCTTCATCTTCAACTACAAGAAAAACAAATGCAAATCTTGGATTAAAATCATACAATAATTCAGGAGGCTCATAATTCTATATCCCTGCAGTGAATGAATGAGCACAGAATATTCTAAGTCTGCAGGATTTAAAAAGAATTAAATACATATGGAGAACAAGATAATCTGAGAGCAAGTATATGCAGTATTTAAAAGATAAATGAACAGGAGAGAAGCACTTCTGCCTCAGGACAGAAGGCAGTTAAGTGCTGATTAACAATGTTCACCACAGGTTGCTCTGTAGCTTTAAACAGGAGAGTTCCTTTGTCAGGAACATGACAGAGTGGTCACCACAAGAAAGGACCCAAAGCAGATGGGTATTTCACTCTAAAATCCTCAAAAGAACTTCAAGACCCTTAGTAAGGCCTGACAAACAAAGTAATGAGGACAGAAAGAATTAAAATCCACCAATAATGGTGGCAGTATAATTTCAAGGAAAATGTTATTTTCAAATTTTCACTGGAACTCTTTTAGGGATAATTTACTATTTAATGGACCATCTAATGTCTCTAAGAAATAGGTGAGGGTTGGTATTTGGTTTGTGAAAAGCACCCACAAAATAAAAGACTGAAAACCTGTGGGTTTAATATTCACCTTATGTATTATGCTATGGATGCCAAATTTTGACAAGTGACTTACCTTCTTCATCAGTCAAAGACGTGCTTGCCTTTCTTTTCCTTCCAGATGATGAACCCCCCTAGCATTAAATAATTGTAATATTTAAAATCATAGAAAACAAAAGCTAAGCAGGGGGCTTTGTTTGTTTTTTAAAGACAGCAAAACATGCCTTGCAGTCCCAAAAGCATTTGCTGATAGACACTTAACACATATTAGCACTTCCCTGGTCATGCAAAAACAGAAACTCTGCTTCTGAATTGATGGGAGTCAGCCAGTGCAGTCAGTGTCAGTGCAGTCAGCCACTTCCACTGCTTGTGGGTCAAATTATTCAGGTCCAGCTGTGGTATAAAACTTTTACCCCGATGGGCTCAAGGACTTATTTTTTTCACTAGTCAATAAAAAAGGGATATGGCACAGGCCTACAATTGTCTCAGCTGTCCAGTGCACTCTGTAGAATTGTTTAGCCTGTGCCAATTAAGTCTCACAGCCAGTGCTGGGCCACAGTTTGGCTGATAACACATGCTAAGGCTTGTTCCTAGCAGGAAATTCAGATGCAGACATTCTGCTTGGTGGAGGGGGAGTATTTCAGCACATGGGCATCAGCTGTGCCACAACAGATGGCTCAGGGCCTCAGATCCCTTGTCCATTTTTTTCCAATTGCACAGGCACAGCCAAGGAGTCCTTAGCACACATTTCATCCAGGGAAAAAGATATCCAAGTTTCATTCAGTCTGATCCATTCTGTAACATACACCTTCATCTCTCAGCAGATAAATCTCTGCTGAACATCTGAAAACACATCTCATGCCCCACGAAGTCTACCCCTGGCTACTGTAGACGAAACTCCTGCCCAAGTCTGGCAATTAATTTGTAGTTTTTTGGTCCTCAGTCTCAGAATGAATAATTCACAGTCACTAAAGACAGGTACCAACCACAATCCGCTTCCCTTCCTAACCAGAAAAGAAAAATTATACTTGTGTTTGTAACTGAATGTTCATGTGTCAGTAACTACAGTGAAATCTTCTTATCATCACCATGTATTTAAAAAAAAATCACCTTTACCAAAACTTTTTCAAATATGTAGTCACATTTAAACTAATTTGATGGCTTTTTCAAAAAACAGAAAGACTTACCATTTCACTTTCTTTTTCCAAATAAAGGTCTTCTTTTGTATCCTTACCTGAAAAATTATTACACTTGCTGTATGTATTCATCACTTAGCAATTTTACATTTCTTACATGGGATTTTAAATGTATTCAAAGCAAAACACATGAAGTATTAACAAAATCTAGCACAAAACCATAAAAACTCATAACCCATGATTCAGATCTATTCACAACCTATTATTAGCAACTCACAATTTTACCATCAATGAGATTAACCTGCACTGAGTGAAATTATATAAAACAATATCCTCAGAATTCAGACTATATTTCTTATTAAACGGAATACAATTACCTTTCCTTGAAAATCTCTTTAAATTCAAAGCTTTCTTCCTTTTCTCTTGAAATTCAATTTGCAGTTTAATTTCAACAACCTGAAACGCAAAGCAAGTCTAATAAAGCACTTTCATTTTACAAATAAACTACTGAAGATAAAAAAACCACCACAAGTTGCTCAAGTCCTAGTGATACTAGGGTACTTTACCTGCTCAATGTTAGACCAGAAATACTCAATTTCTCTAGCAATGGACGCTGCAATCCTCCTCAGTTTGTTCTGTTCTTCCCTTTTAGCTCGCTCTTCATTAAGTTTCTTTTCTTCATGGTAACGAGCCACAGTTCTTACCATCTAAAATACCATGATATACTGAATTAGGTTACCTCAAAATACATATCATTGCATTTCTTAAGATTATAGTGGTTATCAGCAGCCAGATGTTGACCATAGCTTTACACACATAGCACTTACCTCCAATATTTCTAATTCTTACCATGCCAGTAAAGCAACAGACATGAAACTCAAAGAAAAAAAAATACAACTATAACTAAGCAATCAAGTAGGAACTCTTAATTCACTCTCTGAATACAAAAATTAGAAAAAATTCCACTGAAATTAGCAGCAAACACACAAAAGAAAACGTTTTTTCAGACAGCACATATGAAGTCACAGAAATCACACCACAAAATGTCAGAGACCAAAGCTAAAATGAGTTCAAAAAGAGTGTACATACATGAGTGAAAGACCAGTCAATGGCTGTTAAGACTGACTTGATTGCAACCTTTAGCTCAGGAGGTCCCTAAAACATTGACTTCCAGAAGTTTGAAGCAAAGTGCCAGGGGAAGGATCATTTCACATTTGCCCTTCCTGTTTCTCCTATTCTTAAAAACCTACCATTGGCCACAAACGGAAATTCAGATTTAAATTATATTCAAAATGCAGATATTTATTGTACAAAACAATACACTTATTTCAATACTTTGCTTCTGAGTTTCCATCATTTCAGAATATACAATAAAAAAAACCATGGCAATTTAAACTAATGACCTTCAGTTGCTCTCTTCATTACTCTAAATTGGTCATAAATGTATCAAAAATAGATGCAACATTGCTGGTATCCATAGAAAACCCTTGCTTACTGTAAATTAACAGATTTTATATATTTCATCTCACACCATATGAATTTTCATTCCACTTCTGTATTCCTGCTGTGCTGCTCTCTTCCACCATGGAAACAGCTCTCTACCATGTTTCCACTAGTCTTTACTCTTATTTTTCTGTGAGATTAAGAAAAAAGAACTAGACAGACAAGCACACCCAATGGAAGTTATTTACACAATTCTGTATTTACTCTTTATTGGCAGGAAATAACTCATTTGTGAGACAGGCGTGACAACTCTATTTTTTATTTAAATATAACCCAGTCAACATATTGAGTGGGTTCCTAAACAAGCTATTTGATTTCCAGAGGAATAAAATCCACAAACTGTTAGCTGTACAATCTGTACAATTTTCCAGCCTGTATCAGGTGCCATATCCAAAACTGACAACATAACTTCTAATTTGAGGTAAAAGTTAGTGCCTCATCTTTCCTTTACTTCTATCTATAGCAAAAGGTATCTCAATAGCTTTGCTACCAAACTAAGTGATATCAACCTTTATTGTTCTAGAATGTTTTCCAAGTACCTTCTTAGCAGTTGCCATCTTCCACTTTCTCTCCTGGGCAAAATCAGTTGCCATCCACTGCATTTCTTCCAGCAAATAATCCCAGTGGGATTTTGGTCTTGGAGCCTCTTGGAGTTTAGGCAGCCGCCTGGGGGACCATAAACCTTCCTTTCTCAGTTCTGCTATCCGCTGATGGATTTGATTTTCCTTAAAAAGAAGTACAGAGACTTACAATGAAGCTGCAGAATGCACCTGAAGTCTTAGAGAAAAATAGTAATTGCTCCTACTTCATTAAAATAATTGTCAGGAAAAGAAAAGGTGTACAAGCACAACACAGAAAACATCTTACCAGCTTGACTTGCTCAGCCAGCTTGTCTTGAGAGTTTTCCTGTGGCAACACTGCTGCATTCTGAGCTGGACTTTGTGTTTTTGGTGCTGCTGCTGCTGCTACTGCTAAGCCAGGAGGCTTGGATGCAATAGGAGACAGGGACTTGTTGGTTGCTGGAGAGGTCCTGTTTGTTTGCACTGGGTATGGAGAAGGTGGTGTTGTGCCTGGGANTGGAGACTTTAATTTAATAACAAATATACACCTGGATTTTTACAAGGAAAAGATTTAAGTGTCCAGTGGAATTAAAAGATGAAGACAGCATTCTTACATTTTACTGGCCATGGAAACAAAGCCATGCCCACCCCACTAAGGCTCCTGTACCTGCTGCTGTACTGTGGTCTGTGGCTGTGACACTTGGCTGGGCGTCTGTCCTTGCACGTGGATCGCTGGTGGCACCGGCGGCTGGAGCGGCGCTGGGAGCGGAGCGGCCGCCAGGGGCACGCTCTGGGGCTGGATCTTCACCTGGATCTGCGCCGGGGCCGGAGGCTCCACGAGCTGAGGCTGCTGCTGCTGCTGCTGCGGGAGCTGCAGGGCGGCCGGCAGCGACGCCATGGGGACGTTGGCGGGCTGCAGGCGCGCCGGCAGCTGCGGCGGCGGCGTGTGCAGGCTGGCCGCGTTCTGCACCGGAGGGCCCTTGGAGGGGTCGTACTGCTGCTGGCTCTGCTTCTGCCCCGTCAGCTGCACCGTCTGGGGAGTGGGAGGCATCCCACCTGCAGGGCAAGAGGAGACAGAGCAGGTGAGGTTAAAACATCCGATGCTCTCTGCTGGTTTAAGGAGGAAATCGACTGCGAATAGAGCGGTTTTGTTACTTACTTTGCCACAAGACACCATCACTTGAAAATACCACATCACAATCACAAAATAAATCACCATTACAATAAACAACAAAGTACTTCATGCACAGGACTGTAACTAAAATTTGGAGCACAGCAACTAAAATAGAGCATGTCATTATAGGTCTTCTAAATTTTGTATACTCAAAAAAAAAAAGGACTGGTGAGCTAATGGAATTCAACCCAAAAAACTAGCATAAAGGCTAAATACTACTCAGTTCTTTCTAAGAACACATTCACTCTAACACATATTCTAAAGCTTGGCATGACTAATGAAAAAAAATTTGGCATGATGTTCCAATTAGGTGGTTTCCTTTTCATAAATCATTGGTTCGGTTCCAGAAGTCTCAGATTTGGCCATTTTGCATCAGCACCTGTGACGTATTTCCATGCCCACATGCACCTTTGGAGCCCGTCACTCAGCTCCTTAAACAAACCAGGCATTGCATACCAAGTATTAATTTACATGGAGAAGTGTGTGGTGGGACTAGGATCTTGGCAGGCCGGAAGCCCAAGTTTCTAGTTCCATCACCAACATCTCCTTGTGAAATTAATGTGCAGCTGGCATGTGGTGACACAGTACCTTGTGCCGTTGGCATTAGCTGTTGAAGAGGAACTCCTGAAGCCACACCCGGGTGCTGAAAAACCATCCCATGACGGCCCACTTCAATTCGTGGTCTCTTAGACGAATCTGTGATATTCAAATTCCATTTATGGCATGGTATAATGGAATGGGTTCAATTTTACAAAGCACACTACTACACATGATTCCAACATCAGCTCCGAAAGCTACAACTACTGTACATGTGTAGCATTGATGAAGAACATGCTCCAGGGGCAGAGTCCCTCTGATTTCAAGTTGGCCATCTCCAATCTTCTCAGCTAGAACAATCAACCTAACCATGTCTCCATGCCTGCCAAGTCCAGACCTATCTACTGGGAGTGGAGTGCACTCTTCCCACAGCACCAATCACGGCACATAGTCCTAAGGATCTGGTGATTCCCAAGGTGAGGCAAAAATGTATTTCAAGAGTTACAGAACAGTGGGCTCCAATCACTGTTTGGGAAAAAAAAAAGAGGATGGAAGTGGAATTGTGCCTGTGGAACATACCTGCTGGTGCAAGGGCCTGCTGCTGTCTCTTAAAAGCTTCAATCTCTATGGTGCTCACAGTCGCCGTCACTGGAGTCCCTGTATGCGTTTGCTACAGGGAAAAGAAAACAAATCACAGAAGTTCAATGTGCAGATGGTCTGACACCAGGAGAGAATTCACAAATGGACCTAAGGAGGCCAGCACAGAACAAGTCCTTCAGAACAGCTGTACAACGAAGGAAACAAAACTCATTCAGTATCTGCTATGAAGTTTTAGCTGTCCACAATGCACGGATACTCTTCATTGAGTTTAGATTTTACAGTGATGAAGTTGGTTATAAATAATGCACACCTATATTTTGTTAAGTGATACCAAACTCAGGAAAATGCGATATGTAAAAAATAAACTTGTCCAGTATTTTCTGTTACTTTTTTTTTAATTAATGGAAATTTTCATTAGTGTATTACATCTGTGTGGAACATCAGTAACACACAAATTCATCCTCGTCCTGAAAACAGTCTAAGCTTATTTGAGTCTCCAGCACTCTCACTCTCAGGATAGAGCTTTGTGAGAGTTACCATTGAAATATTTCAGGAAAAAGTTAGGAAGATGGAATAAAGAACCTCAGCCAAGGTACACAAGTTCCAGTTCCAGTTTTCCAAATGCTGGAATTGTGCCTACTTGCACAGCTGGCAAAATAAGTCTCATGAATAATCTCAGTGAGGAGAAACAATATTGCCATAAGGCTAAGGTGACATCAGAGCTCCATTTTGTCTGAGGATAAACAGCACACAAACTGTGAATTAAGCCTGGAAGAGCACTATTGATATTGAGATGCAAAAGGAATCACTGGGCTCTGATTCAGCAAGCTGAATATGGCTTCAGTAAGATCAAACAGTGCATTCAAACTTTTATTTTTAAATCACTACATTTAATATTGGTAATGATGGCAAGAACCTATCCCAGAGAATCCTTTCAGCATCAAGCACAGGTGACAGACTCATGTGCAGGATTACTGAAGCAAACAAATTTGTATATATGACGATTTTCATGCTCTTTGGGCCCTCAGCATACTGGCAAGTACTTATTCATGTCCATCAGTGTCTGTGCAAGTCCAATTCCTTTCAGTGAGTTTCCAAGTAATTTTAAAATTCTCCTCAATATTTGGCCATGCTGTACTAAATATTCTACTACAAAACTTAATACGAGAAAAATAAGGGCTATCCCAAAAAACTTAAGAGATTCCATCAGAAAATACATAGACTTTATGTATGGCAGTCTCTGCATCCTGGGAAATGAATTAATTTAGCATTATAGTTCTCAAAGTGTACTTTTCTAATGGTGAGAGCCTTAAACGTGATAAAGTATAGTAAGGATTTGCAAATGTGAAAATTTTTATGACAACACAGAAAGACTGTAATTTTCCATAAAAACTTTTTACTTTATTTACAGGTATTTTCTTCCCTGATTTTAAGTGAAATTTTGCCAATATAAATTAAACCCATGGAGGTAAACACCATTCTATACTGATATAAATCACAGCAGTGACATCCTGCATCTTCAGTGCTTCACTTCATAGTATTAATAATCACAGCCAACATCACCTACAATGACTGGGTTTCAAATGCTCCTTTTTGAGCTGAATACATCTCATGCCCCTCAGACTCAATCAATAGCTATGAATTAATAACACTTAATCACTTTGCTGCTCTGAGGGCATTTGTGGCTACTCCAGTGATACAGCTACAGCCTTAAGATGTAAATTCTGGTTTTAAGTATCTCTGACTCATATTCATTGTTCACTGCCATTTCACACTCAATAAGGATTAAGCTTTCAAATATTTGTCTTGTCACAAGATAGACATGCAGCATATTTCAGGTCCAACAGCCAGTGTCTGGCAGAGCATCGTAGACATGGGCATTTACAGAATTTTCAAAATAAGCCACAAGAATTGATTTTGTAAATGCTACTAAATTGACTAACAAATTCAATTTATGTCCCATTCGCATCAGATGCTACTGGGACATCAGTTTAAGAAATTATATATTATTTGAACTTCACATTAAATGCCACTTATTTCACCTGCTCTCTCCCTCTGGATGACTGCATACTCACAGTTTCAGGCTGTATCTCTACCTTAGGATTTTTGACTGACATTTTCTTAAGACTATGCCTCCCAGCTGTCTGCATTATTACCGTGTAATTTAGGCCAGACTCTTCAGAGAGCAGACATATTATGTCTTTATAAATTGCAGTCACATACCACTAATATTAGACTAAAAGTGTTCCAACTTTAATTAAAATAATGTAGCTGTCCCGAGGTCATGATTATGCAGCACGCACACAATAATCACTCTGAGTGCTGCACTTCTGCACTGGGATTTGAAGGGTGATGCTGACTGGGACACAATAATTCACCATAAACAGTTGCAAAGAGCAAGACTGATGGAAAGAAATGCCACTTCCTGTAAGCAGTTTGTGCTCAAAGGTCAGTACCACACAGAGTGTACACTTTTAGCATGAACCAGTTTCCCTGAAACTGGTCTGACATGGTACAATACCTTCAAAAGTACCATCACTGCTGCAGCTACAGCTTGGTGATAACCCTAATCACTACAATAAAAAAACTGATATAATATTAGGTGTTTTAAATAGCTTAAATGAAGCCTGACTACCTAAGGAGACTTCCAATACATGTCAGTACTGGCCCTAAGGAAGAGCTCTCAGTGCCATCCTCTTTGCTGCACCACTCCTTTGTACAATATCACAGGGAACATCCCACTTGTTACACACAGGAACACAACCCATCTTGTATTTCATTTCACTCTCCATTTCCAAAGCCTAGATAAAGGCAGCACAGTCTGTACAGCTGCTGTGGTACAGCAGAGTAATTCACCCTGCAACACCTGCTAAGCATATCATTGAGCTAAAAGGTAAATATTTTAGTTGCAGATGGAATTAGGGTATATTACTTCTCAGGGTATGTATGTGGTGATGTCTGGGTAACAAGAGTTGAAGGCAGCTGCTTAAAACCACACTGAACTGGAAAGTTGCATCACATCATTGATCCACAAAAACTTTAACAGATTATCACATTTATTTCTTGGCTTTCTCCAGCACTCCTCGTGAAAAAAGAAAAAAATTGTTTAAAAGGACTTTTATAATGAAAATAAGCACTTCTGTTTCTTCTTCCCAACATTTATGGCAGAGCTAATGGAAAGCAGTTAATTATTTAAAACAAATTGTGTCAGAGGATTAGTATTGCTGTTTAACACATTTCAGGGAAGGCAAATCCAAAACCTTCTGTAGCCACACACAAAACCTTTAATACATAAGGGGAAGAAAAAAAAAGAAGAATTTTAGAAGAAATCCACAATTACAATGCCACAGACAAAGAATCCATATTATCACTACGCAGAATGCACAAATGAACCAAATGCATTAGGGATACAAAAGACAAACAAACCAAAGTGAAAACATTCAAGCTGAAAGTTAATGCAATAAGCCAGCAACCTGGAGACAAAGCTTTACTTCCTCAAGGCTTCAGTTATATTGATGCATTTGAAGACTGCAAAGGTTTTTTGGTTTTGTTTAGATGATAAGGGATGGGCTCTTGGGAAAATTCTAATTCATCTAAGAAATATCAAATCTGAATGAAGAAAAAAAATCTGGGATGAAACTACATTTTAGAACCATTGAAAAGTACCTGAAATGGTTGCTGCTGGGATGAAAAAGCAGCAGAAACATTTGGAGGAAGCTGGGTTGCTATAGCGACAGGAGTACCAGTCTGCCCATCCTTTCCTGTCACAACCTTTACCTGAGAGAAATATTTTGGGAAAAAAAAAAGAAGGGAGAATCATTTTCTTTTTAGAAGTTTTTCTCTTTTTTTAACTGTTCAACACACTCCTTTGGTACTGATGGCACCTCACTGAAGAGGGGATAATAACTAAATCACCACCAGTACAGCTTGTTTCGAGCACAGCCCATTTTCAGAGTTCTGTCTTACTTTTAATAGCAGAACAGAGCACAGCCTTGACTGTTTATTGTGACTTCTCGCCACTGGAAACGTTTTCTTAAATCCAGTTAACATAAAAGTGTGTTTTAAATTGAATGATTGCTGCTGCTAACAGACAACAAATTAGCATGACAGACAGTTTGAACGTAAAGAGAGCTTCAACATTTATTTAAGCAATGAGCACAGCCACCATTCACTCTCCCCTTGAATTCCCAGAGATCAACCTTCCAGGCAAGGGATGAAGCGCGTTGCTTTAGCAGAAAGTGATAAAGAGGGGAAGGGGGAAATAAAACAGAAGACGACAACAAAATACAAAAAAAGAACATACTCAAAAGATGTCTTAATCTTTCAGAAGGATTCATCACTTGAAAACACATAAAGGTTTTTGCTGTTGCACTTTGTGAAATTCTCCAGCAGTAACAGGGACCAGCAGCTTCCACAAACAAAAGAGGATCCACCACGAGAAGGCAGCGAAGAACAGCAAATTCTCGACCCGAAACACCGAGGGGTAGAGCCTCAACTCATTTAAAGTGGAACAGCACCACTGACTTCAAGGAGCCTGTACCATTTACACCCACTAAAGATCCCTCAAAGTGTGCAGATGGTAGTTAAAAATACCTGGTTATTTCAGCTGACAAACACGCAACCCAACAAGAACACCTAAACACAAACCAGGTGAAAAAAAAATACTGAATATCCATTGTCAATAAATTACAGTAACAGGCTAGCTTTTATGTTACTATATAAAGTAGTGATTCCTTCAAAATTGTCAATAACTGTGGCAAGCAGAAATGTATTTTCCTAATCAAGAAATTCAGACAACAATGCAACGAATAAATTAACTTCAGCCATTATTCTGTTAAAATTTCCTACAAATTCCAGCTGAAGGCATGATTGCTAATGATTCATATCTAAGAGTCATCATATTTCAGTGAAGGCACTCATTTCCCAAGGGTATTTAAAGCAACACGAGGTTCTTTACATAATATTGGCTCTTCTACAAACTGGAACCTTAGATATTTTCACAAATTTTAGAAGATATTTATGAGTGCCAAGTGGAGCAGGGGCATCACTTCTATCTACCCTGCTGCAACCACTTGCCATGTTGGCTTGTGGGCAGGCTCTGCACCAGACCAGTGCTCCAGCACCCACAGATGGGTACAAACATGCAGGAAAAGCTGCACAGGACTTGTTTGTGGCAAGCTTCTTTCAAGTGCTTTGCCATTAACAAACAGTGAATTCAAGCTAGTTAGTAATTTAAACTTTTGCATAAGGAACAAAGTGAGCTTGTCAATGTCCAGTCTATAAGTGCTGGTTGTTAATCTTTTAAACAGTAACTCACACACAGAGCTCCAGGGCACCCTGAATGATGTAATACATGACTGTGGACCCTTACACATGTTCTCCCTCGCTAATTAGATTAACTCACTTTTTTTTTTGGCTGCAGCAACATTGAACTTCAGTAACATCTGTGATGAGAATGAATCAGGTTAACCTCTTGTAATGTGTTCATTCTTTTTTTTGTTTGTCCAAGTCTAGTTAAGTGAAATTCA
>VZTT01067182.1:2993-17850 GCA_013400855.1 Buphagus erythrorhynchus
GGGCATGGAGGGATCCCAGGGGCATGGAGGGATCCCAGGACATGGAGGGACCCCAGGGGCATGGATGGGTCCCAGGACATGGATGGGTCCTGCCCTGACCCAGGTACAGCCCCAGCCTTGTTAAACCTCAGGAGATTCCCAGTGGCCTCTTCTGGAGCTTGTCCAGGTCCCCCAGGATTGTCCCTGTCCCTCAGCTCTGTGTCACCTGCAAACCTGCTGGGGGTGCAATTCCATCCCTTCATTTAAGTCTTTAATGAAGATATTAAATAACCCTGGTCCCAGTACTGTGTCTGATCCCCACTCCTTGTGTTGGAAATCTGTGTCTTACTTATTTTGGAAACCTGCTTTCCCCTCAACATAAATAAATCCTAGCTACCCTTAAAGAAACTTTCAAGTTTTCCAAACCTATTAAATGCTGTTGTTCTCAGTTTATTCAAATTAATGTGAGGCAGCTTGGCACATTTAAAGGGAATAAAATGAGGTTGGAGGTTCGAGCTCTGATACACTTGACATACTTTGCTATGATAGGGAGGTTTTGCTTCACAGAAGTTTAATTGCCCCACATGCAACAGCGAGGAGAGACTTTCTAGGTCAAGGTCAAGGCTCACAGGTGGCAAATAAAGAGCCTTTCTCTGAATTAGCTCTTGCCCTAAAGACAATCAAATGTATTTCCAGAGTCCACGTGGGACTGCTACTTGCAAAGACCAGATGCTATTTTCTCCATTATTACTAAAGAACAAAACTGTTCCAGCACAAAATGCTCATTTTTAATTTCATGAGAACGTTAAAATTTCATGAGAACTTTAAAATGTGGGATTAGAAAAATGCAGAGGTGATAATCAGTGGTAACTCCTTACATCCAGTTTGCAGAACACAGCAGAGTACAGGAGCTCTCTTTGGAATGACTTCACATCTTTTAGGGAATCTGAACCTACATTTTTCCTCCTTCCAAAGTGTAGGATTCAAATGTAAAGATGTGCATCTGCTTCCAAAGTAGTATATCATGAAAAATAAAGAGCTTCCCTTAAACACCAAAGGAGAACACTCCTTCCTGTGCTTACAGAGATGTGCAGGGTGCAGCACACGGTGCTGATGAAGCACTCTCCAGAAAGACTGACAAGCATTTCAATTTGAATTTCAGTTCCCTGGATAGAAGAAGCTGGGATCTGAAGTACCCTACCTCTTCAGTGCTGAGGTAAATGAGGGTAGAAGAGGAAATATCTCCATTTCAGCCATCTGTTTCAAAGAAAGAAATGTTCCTTATTTTTTCAAAAGAAACCATCAGTGAAGATTAGCATTTCTCCCTGAAATAAATCCACAGAGGGAGGTGCCATTTAAGATATTCCTGATGCCTCCCAATGAGGTTTCCAAATGAGTGTTATTAAATGGTTCTCTCTTCATGCTCTTGAGCTCCAGTTCTTTATTCCTACGACAAAAGCTTCAATGAAAAAAAAAAAGAAAAAATAAAGAATTCTTCAATCTCCTTGCTCAAAATTCTTGATTAAAAAAAAATGTTAATGTTGACCAATGCTAGTGGGGAATATGGGCAGGTGTCTGAGATGGAGGCAGCTCAGAGACCTCTGCACATGATGTACCAGCTACTGCTGATAGAAGCTCAGACATTCTGGCTGATTTAGGAGGAAAGTTCGTTTTCCATAAAGGATTAAATTCTACAATTGCATAAATTTTAATGTTGCTCTGCACCTGCACAGAGCCCCAGTCTCAGGGTCTCTATGTGTATGAAATTACCCACAGAAGTCTATGTAACATACTTATTCATCATATTTCCTTTTGCACAGCAAATTTATATGAACACTTGAGACCAAATACGATTTTTTTTCCTTCTCTCAATGTGATTCCCTAAAATATCCTAATTCACAATATTAAGTGTTTATTTTATTTTTGTGAGAGATTGTATCATTATTGTCGCAGAACAAAAACATCAACAAACGTAATTGCACAGCCTTGAAATAAACACACAATTGCTGTTTTCTCATGTCCCTTTCTCATGAACCCACTGTTCATTTTCCTCAGAGAAAAGTAAGAGGGAACTGTTTGTGAAAGCCTAACACAACCTTAATGGAAAAGGCACTTCCTGTCAGGTTGACAGTGTTAATTAAAAAGAAAAAAAAAAAAGAAAAAGAAAAAAAGAAAAAGTCATGTAAATCTATAAGAGGAACTTGTATTTTGTCTGGATTTGCCAAAAGTGTTTTCCTGAAAGATCCAAGAGAATATCTGCTTCCTAAGCACCCTCAGTGCAATCTGGATTATAGAGGTGGAAGAAGCATTTCAGTTTTAAGCCATATCTGTGGCATGTTGTGTTGAACTCCCCAAGATGATCTCATCATTTACTAGTCATACTTTGTGTTTGGTTAACTATGAAAAGTTTTAGCAGTTTATATAATTAAAGGACAAAAGTTAATATTGGTAGTTTCTTGGCACCATAAGGTCTCTATCTATTGAAGAAACATCTGGAAGGTACCCTAGAGAGTCTGTCGTGTGAGGAGCAGCTGAGGGAGCTGGGAAGGGAATGGAGCCCCAGGAGGGGCTGAGGGAGCTGGGAAGGGGCTCAGCCTGGAGAAAAGGAGGCTCAGGGGGGCCCTGGTGGCTCTGCACAACTCCCTGACAGGAGGGGACAGCCGGGGGGGTCGGGCTCTGGGAACAGGGACAGGGACAGGAGGAGAGGGAACGGCCTCAGGCTGGCCAGGGGAGGCTCAGGGTGGACAGCAGCAGGAATTTCCCCATGGAAAGGGTGGGCAGGGATGGGCAGGGGCTGCCCAGGGAGGTTTGGAGTGCCCATCCCTGGAGGTGTCCCAGGAAGGGCTGGAGGTGGCACTCAGAGCTCTGGGCTGGGGACAAGGTGGGCATGGGGCACAGCTGGGACTCCATGGGCTGGGAGGGCTTTTCCAACCCCAGTGAGTCTGTGAATATTCAGTGGAATCTCAATAACTTGCTGTGATAGTTGCGAGATTAACAGAAAATTTGAATTCTAAATTTTACTGAGGAAAAGCTGTTTCCTTGGGATACCAAGCTACAGCTTGGCAGACTGGTACCTGTTTTCTTCTCTCTGCCATTGTCTCCCTGTTCAGATAATCTGAACTGGATTTTGTGTGAGAGTGTTTCAGCCATGGTGATCATTATTGACAAATGCTGTGAAAGCACTGAAGCCTGTACTGGGCTGTATTCTGAGGGGAGGGTGAGCAGCACAGACTTTCTGTGTGCATGTTCACAGGATTATGCAAAAGCAATATTAGCAGAATTCATCCCAGTGTTACAGAAAATGCTGTACAGCAGCTCCTGGAATCCTCAAACCAGAGCAGATGTCATAATGCCAAGCCCTCATCCCAGCAGAGCACAACATTAAAAAAATTGTTACTTTTGGTTTTAATTTACTACTCTATGGATGAGAGAAGTCCCATCTGCTTACTTTATATTTAAATGAAAACATAAATGTTGTCCTTTTTTGACATTAGGCTGGATATTACACAGAGATAGAGACCCCAAGCAGCTAAAATTTACATCTAACAAATATGTTTTCTTACATGCAACCATCTGCATGAGAAAAGCAATGAACAAATTTGCAGAGCTAGTGTAAACAGGATTCAAAGTGTGACCCATTTTTGTGCCACCCTGGGAATAAGAATTACAGAATTTTAGGAAAGCTGGAACCATAATTCCTCCCATGGGAGAAGTTTGGTCACAGAGGATAAAGGGAAAATCAATTGCTGGAAAGATTAGATCTGAAGACAGTAGTGATTCAGCCCAGCTAAAAGCACACAGCTTTTGAAGGGCTTCTCAGGACTTCAGAACCACCTCTAAAATCTTAAACCTGTCTCTGATCCTGTGTCAGTGGGAGTTCTGGTTTCACAACCCACTGTTGTAAAAGAGTGGCTCAACACAACAGAAAAATGAGGAGATGTGCTCTGTTCAGTTTGAAAGGGAAGAGGAAAAGATGGTGGGGATATTAGAATGTTCTTTCCCTCACAAGCTCAGTTCTTTGATGGATGAAAATAAAAATCAGCATGTCAGAATGGTTGTCTGGGATTACTATTAATGAAAGCATTCACTTTTTTTCTGTGGGGAGGTAGTCCAGCATGAACAGTTTTGATAACATGCTAATCACTTCTTAAACTTTTCAGCAAAATGTGCTCATGTCTCAGAGAATAGAATTTCAGACAACCTGATTTTTGTTCCCCCCCTCCCCCACCTCCTCCCTGGAGCTACCTCTCCAATACTGAACTTTATGGCTTCAAGCCTACAACCTCTTCCAGGTCAAGCCTGGTGATTTGGGGTAAGAACTGGCACTACTGGCAAATTCTGGCCCAGCAGGAGTTTCAGGGGTTGAGCTGCTGCTGCCCCTCACAGAAACATGGGTGCTTTCAGTGTTCCATTTGCCAGTGACACTCTATACACTTGCCAGGATGAGCAGTGACAAGGTCAACAAGATCCCAGCAAGAGGAAGGACCTGTTGGAAAAGGAGGAAGGTCTCCTGAAAGTAGAGCTCTCTAAATATGCTTTACTGCTCAGGCTAGAACAAGGAAACTTGGGAAACTTGGAAATTCAGGAGACTTAGTGCAATTCCAAAGCCTTCAAGTGCTATCTCACTATGGAATCAATTAACAAGTCATTTCTTCAACCTCTAACAGTACTTCTACCACCTTCCCCACATGTATGAAACAGTAAATTACATAGAGAACACAGTAAAGCAGAAAACAGTGAATGACCTTACTACTCCAACAGTCTACGCAGAAGAAAAAGAGAATTATTCTCTTTCTTCACATAGTTAAATGAAAGGAATGGGCTGATGCCTGTTCAAGGCAAAGATAAAGATAATTTTTTTAAAAAGTGCTCAATATGTTCTTGTTTGGGTTTTTTCTGGTTTTTCAGAGAGTGAGAGCATCACTGGTGGTCACACGAGTTTACCAGCCCCAACCCAAATTATATTTTTTGTCTTTAGTGGGGATTCAGGAATTTGCAACATAAACTCTGGCTATGACTGGTTCCAGCTGGGGCTTCAGCAGGTCTTCCCAACTTTCTTTCCAAGCAAAATGAATAGAGAGTCTGCTATTTACCTTCTGGGCATACTGTGAAAATTAAATCCCTGATGTCCTTGTAGATGGACAGAATTGTAACAGCTGATTATTAATATCCTTAGATTCAGCAAATATTCACAGACTCCCTTTCATGGAGCTATAGATTTCAAGGCCAGGAGGGCCTTGATCTTGTCTCTGATCAGCTCAATTAGTCTGCTTTTTTAAATACCATTTTCAGACCTTTTAATTGCAGTTATAAATTGTTGTGAAACACAACTATTAGAGATGCTTATGGAAATACTGTAAAATAACCTGCATCAGCATACATGCATGCATTTTCACATGTATTTATGCATATATGGGCAAACAAGTGAAATCACCATGTTAACTGGTTTACCAACAAATTAGTGAAATCACTAGTATTTTTTTCTGGGATTGATAGGCTGCAATGCAAGATGAAGACTAATGGAGTTGGCAGAACTCTTGCTCCCCCAAATCCTTTCACTTTCCATTTCCTTTGTCCTTGGAGAGTGTCATAATGCAGCTCTGTGCATTTGCAGCTAGACTTTGCCAGATGTCTACTTCTTGCTTATATTTGGAAGAGGCTAAGCTTAATTTAAGTGTGCCCCAATTCAAGAGAGTATCCCTATGCTGGCATGTTGATTAAGCATGGTGGTAATTTTAATTATCTCCTTATCTCTCACTGGAGTGCAGTTAGTGGAGCAGATGAAGTTAACCCCATGGATAAATACCCTTTTAAAACTGGGGCCTGAGACAAGAAGGAAAAAGCTTTCTTTCCAATATCAAAAATTAGCCTTTACCTGTCTGAAGTCATTTCTTCTCCACTTCTCTGTCCATCTGTGGATCCCTTCCTCGAGAGACCCTGACATTATACTTGAATCACCTTTTTTCCAGGTTGGTTTTCCCCCTGGTAGTTCTGCTCTTGCCTGTGATTCATTGTTGTCTTTTACCCATGACAATGAAGTTAGCTGCTCGTGCTTTTTTTAGTTTTGGGGGTTTTTCCCCTTTTTTTGCCAGCAGTTCCGCTCTCCTCCTGACTAATTCTTTTGTGTGGGTTCAACAGAAATGGCACAAGGCCAGCATTTCAGGATGCAAGTTAGTTACTGAAGATCTGAGGAGTTGTAGTGTTGGCTTTCCACATCACAATCAGTGAAATCGTGGAGACTCACAGGGTTCACTTTGCATTTAAGACTCAAACACATCACTATTTTCAAGCATTGCATTTAAGTGCATTTAGTTTCTTTTCTGAAAATACCCTGTCAGAAGCCTGTAGGAGGACCAGCAGCATAACTTAAATGTCACTTTCCTTCCCACTCCTGAGTTTCATACCCAGTCATTCTATTCCAGTGACAAAGCTCATGTGTCCACTAACTTGTTTCTGGCCATTTGGCTCTGTTTTCAGCTGGGTGTGCACAGCAGCTTGAGTGTACTTTTGTATACTTAATTGTCTGGGTTTTAATTAACACAGAAGAACAATAGCTTGGAGAGAAGAAGAGAGAGGGATTCCATAAATGAGAAGGTCATTCACAGCACTGAGGCAGAAGGTCCTCACAGGAACATCCCAGCATGCAGCATCTGAACTTTTCCTCTGTTTTATGAGTATCCAGCCATTTGCAGACTTTCTGTATCTCAGATCATTAATAAACACAACAGGATTCCTGCTTGCATTATAAATACTCACCCCCAGCATTTGGCTGCAGAGATTGCAGCTTGCCCTGGCTCTCCAACCTGGCTAACAGCTGAGAACAGCTCCATTTGAGATGGTACAAAAATAGCCCCATCTCTAAACACATATCTCTGCATCTATTTAGAGTCCCTCATGCCCTGGGGGACAGAAAGCTGGCTGTGCATGTCCAGCAGCATAATCCTGACTCATTTTCTTGTAAGGATATCAAAGAGACACAAGAAAATTCAGCTTGCTCACTTCCAGGAACAGGTACAGTATTCAAGAGAGCAAAATATCATGCACACATTTGCAGGGCTTGAAACTGCTCATTTCACCCTGAAATGCTGTACAAAATTGTTCACTTTATCCAGCCTATAGCTCAGGCATACCTAGGGTGACACAGCCTCTGCCTAAACAGCAAAAGGGATCAGCACATCCCAGCTGAGAGGGGTGAGCCTGTGAGTGCTTCCTCCAGCAGCAATTTCAGGAATATCATTGCTGGCAGCAAAACCCCACCCCGGGAGCAAACTTACAACCCTGTCCAGCACTGAAACTGCCATGTGAATTTCCTGAATTCCTCCATTTTGCATGTCATTTGTAGAAAACTACCTCCAGTTACAGCAAGACAAAAGCAGGTGGTGAGAGGCTGCACAGGGCTATGAGAGATTGTTCTGGTTATTGATTCTTCATCACAATTTCTGCAGCCCTTGAGATCCAACATCTGAGTCCTGGCCAGGCCAAATCTTGCTTCACATGTAAGAGCTGCTGAGTTTACATCTTAAGGGAATATTGATCTACAACAAATAATCTTTTTTTTTTTTTATTTTTTTTTTCCAAGCAAGCTGAAACTCCAGAGAGAGGACAGCAAGACCCTTTGCAGTGCTTATGAAAAACATCAGAATAAAATAGTACCACTTTGAAAACTGCAAAGTGAATCCAAACCTTGACAGCAAATGTAATATGGAGACGAAGAATGTAATATGTATGTATATATATATATATATATATGGAGCCTCTTCTTAACTGAGCTTGAGCAATGTCTGGCACAACTAACCCTTTAAAATATCACTGCTGTTTATTTGTTTACAAGAGGCTGGAAATGAAAGGGGGGATGCTAAAGGATAAACCCACTCAAAGGCATCTTCTCCTTTTGCTGGTAAAGAATTGGGAACAGGTGTTGCCAGCCTGTTCCTGGTGCTATCAGCCAGCATCAAAAGCAGTTGGCAATGCTCTCATCATGCAGCAATTCCAATCACATTTCTCAGTATATTCTAATTACTGCAGTGACACTTGTTGTGGGCCTAAATGACTACCTCATCACAGCAGACAGGTCTGCCTTCTATTTAGGGTTTATTGGCTCTTAAATCTCTGCCTCCTCTAATTGTTTATCTAACTTAGCAAACACATGTAGAAGTCCACATTTATTCACCCCTGCTGTAACTCCCTGCACGTTTAGGGCTGTGCTACCATCTCTCCTCTACATTGTGCTTGTGTCCAGCCCAGCTTCACCCCAAGAAAGTAAACTTGCTCTCCCTTTCTGCACAAACTCTGGCCTTGCCAAGGGATTCATGGAGATAATGGCTTGTTCTGCTGGCTGTACTGGTGGTGCCAGGGACTTGTGTGCTCTGGCACACAAATGACACTTTCTAACCCCATGATTCTTCGCTGTTGTAGTCCATATGAAAAATTTTCATATTTTATATGAAAATATTTTTCATATAAAACATCTAAGGATTTTCATATAAAACATGTAAGGCTTGTACATAAACATACTTTTCCACCCCAAAGGCCTTAATTTCATTCATACCTACCAAACTGGCAATTACCCTGCACAGACAGTGCCAGGAGCCAGCTGTGGCACCATTAATTGATGCGTGTTCCTTCACTCAGAAACACAGAACGCATCACTTATTTCCCTGATCTGGACCTGGTTCAAATAAGCTGAAGATCAATACAAACTTCTCTTTTGATTTCAGCAGATATTGGATCCTATCCCTGAAATGCATATTAATCCTACTGAGAAACAAGCATTTCTATACAGCAAGGTATGCATAAAAGCAAAATGCATTCTGCTTTCACAAGCACCATGGTCAAGATGAGTAAATGAATAAATGATGAAAAGTGGGAGTATGTTGCTGTAATTTCCATCCCTCATTTTGCTGTGCCCTAGTTGGCTTGTACTCCAAATATTTTAATCTTTTGCTGATCAGGCCATGGATTACCTTTCCAAATCAATCCCTTTGTACTGTGTGCTCACTTTGTACTGTGGTGCAGAACTGCTTTTAAAAGCAGCATCCAGCTCAACACAAACATCCTTGTCACGCTCTCAGCCTGGAATCTGGGAGTTCTCCCTGCTGCAGGGCCATGATAGAAATCTGATGCTCTGGTAGACATCGTGCCTTGAGCTTTAGCTAATCCAAGTTTCATGCAATTACCCTGCATACTGATTTTGTATAGACTCAGTTAAATGCTGGGAGTGTGAAGCCAAGACTCAATATGCCTTGAAAGTTACCATAAAGTCACTATGAAATTATGGAAGTTCCAGAAGTGCAGTTGTGCATCAGAAAAAACAGACACCAGGGGGAAAAAAAAGCCCTTTCAAAAAAATCTGAGAGCAACAGGAACATTGATTTTTGTCCTCTGTAAATCGAGCACTCTGGCAGAGTATAAAACCTCTGGCTGCAAATTCCCGTAGCATAAACATGAGATTGACTACAAGCAAACATAAATGTTGAATCATTGTCATCAGCCAAGCTGAGAAAACTGCAAAAACTGAGAAAATAAGCAGCATAAAAGATTTATAAATTTATCTCACAAATATAATTGACTATTATTATTATTATGCTTAGAGTGAAAAGAATTGTTCCCACTCTGATTTTAAGGTTTCCATTATTCCTTCAGTCAATTTTCTGTTGTCTAATTAAGCATTTAGACTTTTTTTTTTTTAAAAAGCTGTTAAATTCTGCATTTTGACTTGTTCCTAGAGATAAAAATAAATTTACAGTCATCATGTGTGCCCACTTCTCATGGAAAAGAACTTCTGTTTTTGACCACAGATGGAGAAAGTATAAATTGCCTAATGATAATTGATACAGTTAAATGAATGTATCCCTTTTCTCTCTCTTAATTCTCAGTACAAACTTTCTGTCACAATATTTAAAATATTTTCTGCTCATGGTGCCCGTTGTGGCACTGAGTGAACTCTCTTTGTATGAATACTTTTCTAAATGCTCAGTACTGTCTTTCATTTCATGCTGACTAAATGACAGCCCCAACATTAATATTGCAGTGGAGCTCATGGACCAAAGATTCTTCTATGAAATACAAGTTGAAACAAGTTCAGGCCACAATCTGTGTACCACCAGCTGTGCAAAACACAGTGATATAGAAATATCTGATGTATCCTCCAGCTCCTGTGTCCTGGGACCATGTAACTATGAGAACAAAAGGGAGCAGTAATCCAGATAATTACTACTGCTAATTGAGATAGGGGAGCAGAGAAGAAACTAGAAATTCATTAAAGCACAAATTGTAAGTTGCAGATGAGTCACTAAATTTGGGCTGGAGACTCCTTGGTTAGCAATAACATCCATGCTGATCATCACTCCAGCTGCTGATTTATTTTGGATTGTTAGGATTTTTCTCCCGTGCCAATTTTTTTATTTATTTATCACAATGGCCAAGCAATGACAGTTCCTGTTGTGGGAAGTGCCATGAATACACTGAAGAAGAAGGACCCAGGACTGCTGTGCAGAAGAGTCCCCCAGCCCTGGCTGCATCCAGCTGTGCCAACACCACACCCAGGGCACTTCACCCTGGCAGGAAGCACCAGGCAGGGGGGGAGATGGAGCTCCAGCACATCCCTGGCTCTGGATGGCAGCTGGCCAGAACCACAGCATGCCTTTGGACCACACTACCCTGCAATTTAGGCAAAAACTCCAACTGCCAACTAGAATTTTGCATCAAACCTCTGCCAACCCAGAATAAGATTAAGTTAAAAAATTAGTGTTATCAAACATGTAACAGTTTGGAAGAGAGACAAGTTTCTGTAGCAGAGGTAAGGCTACACTTCTGTCTATTATCAACTTATTTTTAGATGTCCAGACTGAATTTAATTGAAGATGTCTAAGCTCTCAAAGTAAAGAATTCAGAGGAGGTTTTTTATAGATTCATACACAAAAGTACAATTGCTCCCCTGAAGCAGGATTTTTATTGTACTTATTTATTTATTTTCACCTCTAGACTTTACCCAGCTCTTTAAATGACTCCAGGCTGGTTTCTCTTCAATTGTTACTCGTTTTGATGCTGCCTCTGAATTGAACACTGGGCTCTGGTGCTTGTCAGCATGGAGTGCTATTGTTGTACACTGGGATAGAGGCTGGACTGCCTGCTGGAGCTGCACATGCTGCTCCAAAACACAGCCACATGTGCACACAACACACAGCAGCCCAAAAAAAGAAAAAAAGAAAAAAAAAAACAAAACCATAAAACACCTCTTTCAGCACATAAAGAAATGACATCTATAAAATTACTGTGTTGCACAAGAGGCCAGTTGTTTCAATGACTGCATTGGGTGAGGTACAAACAGGTATCTCTTCTTCATACAAGTACTTTTCATTTGCAGCTTTATTATAATTCTACTTTTGTTTTGGCCACTTCAACAGCTGCGTTTCTTTTCTTTTTACGTTTTTTCTTAAAGTTGACTATGTTTATACACATCACAGCTTTTATATTATTGCATAATGCTTTCTCTTTGTAATTTATTTAGTTACCTGTGTGGATAAAATGAATAGTGAATGCTGTCTTATTTCATAAACTTTATCTAGCTTTTGGGGAAACTTCAATGTGCTCATATGGAGAGGCAATATAAAATGTATCCAGTGTATCATGACAAAGAAATTACAATTCTAAGCTAGAAATAAATGACATTCCAGAAAAAGCAGAGGGAACAACATTTAAAGAGTTAATAATGAACCACTTGTCTTCATTTTCAGGTCCTTTAATCCTGCTATTGTGCAGTTTTCACACAGTGCTAAATTGAATTACTGCATCATTTTTTACAATTTCTTTGTACAGTTGACCCAGTTTATAGCAGGTTTGGAGCATTATCATTGCTTAAGGTTCAAAGATGCTGCCGTGTATTGCATTACAAGTCAATCAGTGCAGAAGGACTTTGATGTAATTTTGCTTTTGGATACAGAGGAACAGATATCCAAATGAAGGCTGGTATTTCATTTTGTCATAACAATGTCACACAAGGCAGCATGCCTTTTTTATACTAATTTTATTATATTTCTTTGTGCTTCTAGTCCTAGTCAAGTGAATTCTCAAGTTTACATCTTCCAATGCTTTGATTAACTTGTGCAAGAGGGAAATTGAAAAAAGCTGTAATGTATAGATATTTACTGGTGTGAGCAGAGGATGTATTTAGGTAGATACCATCAAAAAAAAGAGCCTAAAAATGAATGCAGAGTTTTTCAACATTGTACCACTTCCAGAACGCCTCAGGTGAGAAATTCTTTGTCAGAAATGTTCCTGTTCTGAGGGGCAGTGCTTCCTACAGCTGTTTTAGCACATAAACATGGTGCTCAGCTTAAATACACTCGAAGCAAAGTGTTTTACATAAAGCATTTCATTCTCCCAAGGTCATTCTTTATGCTTCAGGTGTTAATTTGTGTTGTTCTTCAAGTATTCCTATTATTGATAGTAGAGCCCTTGGTATATGTTATATTGAAATATTGCTAATGTATGAACTGTAACATTAAATTTTTAATCTAATCAATCAAGTGGCATGCATATGCAGTAGATGCTTGGCTTTTACTAAGATTAATTACCATGTGCTGGGGAAGGGAACTGTGTAAGGTGAAATATTGCATGCACACAGACACACGTACGGAGGAGCAGAGAAAAGAAAGTGAATTGTGCAAAGGGATGAGCACTGTAATAAGTTAATGACTACTTCTGTCATTCAAAACATATGCATAGCCTTTAAGACAACACAAAACAAAGATTAAATGCATGTTAAATCAACTATCTATTAAAGCATTTAGAGCTTTTCTCCAGATTCTATATGGAAATTATGCAATCTGTTGCAAAACTAAACACTTGTCTCCCAGATGGTGCTCAGAGTCTGTCTGAGCAAACACCCCTTCCATGCTCTGTGTAACAACTTGTGCATATTTTTTGCTCCCTGTGCTTCATTTTATCATTTGAGGACGTTTGCACTGAACAGGCTGTGCAGACACGACCACGTTTGCATTGGAAAGCCAGTGGTGCTGTATTTATCCACCTGATTGCAGTGAGGAAGCAGCAGATACTTCATCATGGACACTGGCACTCCCCTGCCTGTGAGGTGCAAACTTGTTGTGCTTCCTGTTGGTACCAATCTGGGCTCTAATTCTCACATTCTAATTCTCAAATTCTCATATTTAATGGGCATTGACAGCTGCCCATTAAATAACAAGTAGCTGATTGTTTGTTTGTTTGTTTTTTAAACTGTGCTGCAAAGTTAAGTTTCTATGACCATGTTTTGAGGGAGTGTTTTACCATGCCAAATACCAGTTATGATTGATGTGAAAATAAGACTAAAGCAGCACTAATACTTTTATAATGTTATTAAAAGACACATCATTCATGCACTAGACATCAGGATTACCCTTCTGGCTGAGACTGTGATATAGCAAAAAACCTATGGAAAGACAAACAGCACAAGACAGTCCCCTGCAATTGAGGGGGTTGCTGTTCAGCATCTTTTGTTCTTGCCACATGTCTTTAGTATTTCCTCTGCCTTGTTTTCTACTTGTGCAATGGAGAAAACAGCAGCTCCCTGTTTCACAAGGGGGAAGGTCAGGATGTTGCTGTTAGTGAATCACTCAAATACTTGGTAGGGCACTAGATAAGTACCTGAGCTTAACAAACCTTCCTTTGGAGGAGAAAACCAATCTCATTATCATTTCTAAGTAGTTTCTCCAATCTTTGCCTGCAGACACCCCAAAGTAGTCTCCTTTGGAGATTTAACCATCCATCTTGTTTACAAAGCCCAAAAACATAGGAATATACACTTAGTATCATTAGATGTCACGTGTAACTCTCCATGTTTTAAAAAGCAAAGGTACTCATGGCTGTAAACTGAATATAAAACTTAAGCAGTGAGAGAACTTGAAACATATTTCCCTGATGAAGTGCTCTGCAATGTGTCTTTCTCTTCCTTGTTCATTGTTTTAGCTCCTGTCATAGAAGAAGCCATTGTATTAAGTAAAAGAACTAAAAAACTGAATTGAAATAATATCATTTTAGTTCATTTCTGGAACTTTTTAATAGAGAAGTAATTGTCTCCATTAATCAGCATAGCTTTTGTTAAATCCATCGGGTTTTAGAGACACTTTAATATTGCTTCCACATTTTGGAAGGATGAAAATGATAAAGTTCAAAAGATGGATGCATAGAAATTAGATATATTATACAGCAAAACTGCAGGGGAAGAAATTAGCTGGCAAGTCCTTCAAAGCATAATTTGTCATGTCTTCAAAATGCCAAGAGAGACACCCAGCATGCCAGGGAGTAAAACTCCATGGGATACCTCAGAGCAGGGTCAGCTGGAATGTTGGATTATGGCTTAGTGCAGCCAGACTCAGGTACCATCAGGGAGGGTTATCCCACAGCCTCCCTGCACAACCTGGTCTCTGCTTTGGCCATCTGCTCTGGGGGGAAGCTTTCCTTCTGTGCCATTCCTCCTGGTGCCCCTGGGATTTGTTGCTTCTCGTACATTCTGAGAAGAATATGGATCCATCTTCTCTGCAGCTCTCCCTGAACTAGCCGAAGGCAGCACTGAGATGCAGACTCAGACATGTCTTCTCCACAATGAACAAACAACTTCCGTCTGTCCCTGTGTGTCCCTGGGTGTCCCTGTGTCCCCCTGTCTGTCCCTGGGTGTCCCTGGGTGTCTGTCTCTGTGTGTATGTCTGTCCCTGTGTGTTCCTATGTGTCTGTCTGTCCCTGTGTCCCTCTGGCTGTCCCTGTCTGTCCCTGTGTGTCCCTGTCTGTCTGTCTGTCCCTGTGTGTCCCTGTGTGCAGCAGGCTCAGAGCAGTCCCAGGCTCTGCTCCAGGCCCNTGTCCCCCTGGCTGTCCCTGGGTGTCC